>CAUYLG010076840.1:0-20376 GCA_963573385.1 Cacajao melanocephalus
CCCCTTTTGTTGTTCCCCAACTGGTTGTGGAGCGCCATTTTTTTTTTTTTTTTTTTTTTTTTTTTTTTTTTTTTTTTGAGACAGAGCCTTCCTTTGTCTCCCAGGCTAGATTTCGGCTCATTGCAGCCCCTGCCTCCCAGGTTTAAGCAATTCTCCTGCCTCAGCCTCCCTAGTAGCTGGGACTGCAGGCGCCTGCCACCGTGCCCAGCTAATGTTTGTATTTTTTTTTTTCAGTAGAGATGGGGTTTCACCATGTTGGCTGGGCTGGTCTTGAACTCCTGACCTCAAGTGCTCCTCCCGCCTCAGTCTCCTAAAGTGTTGGGATTACAAGCATGAGCCACCATACCTGACCCACTGTATGCTTTTAAATGCCACAGAGAGTCCCATAGATGTATGTTATTTAATTAGGTCCTTGTTTTCATTTTTGGTTACTATAAAGAGGCTCTAGTGAATGTGTTTGTGTGTGTGTGTGTGTGTGTGTGTGTGAATACCTTTGTGTATGTGTGCATTTTATTAGGATGGACTCCTAGAAATGGAATTGTCAGATCGAAAGAGATGCTTTCCAAATAGGCTATCCCAGTGAATACAGCAAGATAGAAGACTGTTCCTTTCCCCTCATTTTTGCGAACATGGAATGTTAGAGGATTTGATGCCTTTACAAATGCATGAGGACCAGTTAGCTATTAATTTAATTTGCATTCTTCTTTTCATTAGTGAGTTTGGCTTGGCTCCTTTGTATTTGTTCAATATCTTTTTTTTTTTAATTTTTTTGAGACAGAGTTTTACGCTTTGTTGCCCAGGCTGGAGTACAGTGGCGAGATCTTGGCTCACAGCGACCTCCACCTCCCGGGTTCATGTGATTCTCCTACCTCAGCCTCCCGAGTAGCTGGGACTACAGGCATATGCCACCACGCCCAGCTAATTTTTGTATTTTTAGTAAAGACGGGGTTTCACCATGTTGGTCAGGATGGTCTTGATCTCTTGATCTCGTGATCTGCCTGCCTCGGCCTCCCCAAGTGTTGGGATTACAGGCGTGAACCACTGTGCCTGGCCACTTTTTTTTTTTTTTTTTTTTTTTTTTGAGACAGAGTCTTGTTCTGTCACCCAGGCTGGAGTTCAGTGGCACGATCTTTGCTCACTGCAACCTCTGCCTCCCGGGTTCAAGCCATTCTCCTGCCTCAGCCTCCCAAGTAGCTGGGATTACAGGCAGACATCACCACACCTGGCTAATTTATGTATTTTTAGTAGAGACAGAGTTTCACCATGTTGTCCAGGCTGGTTTTGAACTCCTGACCTCAAGTGATCTACCCACCTTAGCCTCCCAAAGTGCTGGGATTACAGGCGTGAGATGCTGCACCCAGCCTGTTTAATATTTTTTTTGTAATTCTTATTCTTTGAATTGTGTACTCCTGTTACTTAACTCATTTTCCTGTTGCTTGTTTTCATATTGGATGTTACAAAGTTGTATTAGTTCTCACTTGTATTTAAGTGCTGCCCTCTTCCAGACGGAAAGCGAAGTGGCTATTTTGTAATAGAGAACACTATAGCAACTATTAGTGCATGGTTGAGGTTATGCTAAAACTCAATATTGGGCTTTTGAGATGCTTTATTCCTGCAGATACTTGAACAACAATAAGCACAATACAGGAATCTTCTCAATTTGATGCTGTTTCTCAAAGATAGTTGTTTAGTGCTTTTTTTTTCTTTAGATGAGTCTTACATGGCCTTCTTGGTATAAATGTATTGGTATTTGTGAAACCACATGTATGTTTTAGTTTCTATGTGGAAGGCAAAAGTTAACATCGTTTATATATATGAACTTACCACTCAGGTGGTTGTTTTTTTCCTTTCCCCCAGCATTCCAAGAGAAACATCACCTTATTTGGCTAACCTCCTTTTGGGTTTGCTTCAGAGAAACCAAAAAGATAGAATGGACTTTGGTAAGAAATAGTTTCAACTTTTGCATGCCTTCTAACTTTATTTTTACATGTGCTGAAAGATGTAAAAAATACCGTAGAGGTTTCAGAAGAAAATTAAAGTCAGTTTCACTTTTCTTTTTATTTGTATTTGTTTATTTTAGTTTCATAAACATGTATGGAGTGTTTATTACTATGTCCTAGGTCTGGGAGATAGAGTAATAAACAAAATCCCTCTTCTCATGTAGCATATATTTTTGTGGTAGAGAGAGACAAGAAACAAATTGAAAACTATAATTGCATATTATATTAGAAGTTGCTAAGTATTGTGGGAAAAAAGAATTGGGGGTGGGGGTGGGAAAGAAATTTTAAATAAGGTAGTCAGTGAAGACCTTAGAAAGTGACATTTGAACAAAGGCTTTACTTGAAATGCGAATGAGCCATGTGGATATCCATGGGAAGAGCTTTTTAGCTGAGTGGACAGCTAATACGAATGCTTAGGGCTGGAAACATGCCTGAGCAATAACTAGAAGGAATAACTTGAGAAATAACTAGAAGGCCAGTTGAAAACTTCGGCTTTTCCACAAAGTGTGATGGGAGCCATTAGAGGGTTTTGAGTACAAGAGGGAAAGTGATCTGACTAATATTTTTAAAAAGGATCAAGCTGGCTGCTTCTTGAGCAGAAGCTGGAAGACTAATCAGGAGACTCTTGTTGTTACCCAGGTGAAAGATGAGTGTATATAGCATTGACTAGGGGAATAGCAGTAGAGGTGGTAAGAAGTCTTTCTGGAGGTAGAGGCAACAGCATTCATTGATGGGATTGAATGTGAGGGTGTGAGAGAGAAGACTCAAGGATGACTCCAACGTTTTTGGCTTGAGCAGCTGAAAGTATGTTGTCAGTTACAGTGATGGGAAAGACTGTATAAATAGAGCAGGCTGTGGGAACAAGATGAGGAGTTTCTGTTGGACATGTTAAATTTAAGATAACCATTGAATATCTAAGTACAGATGTCAAAAGTGCCCTTGAATTTCAGAGAGGTCTAGACTGGGGACAGATTGGGGAGTTATCAGCCTGTGGTTGATATTTGTTTATTTGTTGGTTTTTTTAAAAAAATTTTGAGACAGGGTTTTACTCTTTCACTCAGGCTGGAGTGCAGTGGTGTGATCATGGCTCTCCAGGCTCGGTGAGCCTCTCACCTCAGCCTCCCTAGTACCTGGGACTACAAGTATACAACAACACATCTGGCTAATTTTTGTGGTTTTTTTTGTAGAGACAGGGTTTAATCATGTTGCCCAGGCTTGTCTCAAACTCCCGGGCTCAAGCAGTCCACCCACCTTGGCCTGCCAAAATGCTGAGACTATGCACATGGTCACTGTGCTCAGTGATATTTATTAAATAGATTATTTTCTCTTTTTTTCCCCCCTTTATTTGAGAAAAGGCCTCACTCTGTCACTCAGGCTGGATTGGAATGCAGTGGTATGATCATAGCTCACTGCAACCTTGAACTCCTGAGTTCAAGTGATTCTCCTGCCTCAGCTTCCCTAGTAGCTGAGACTACAAGCCTGCACTCACCTTCTTCAACAGGTGAGAAGTCACCTGTTAATCTTATTAACAACATTTAGTTGGCTAATTTTTTTATCCTTTTGTAAAGATAGGGTCTCACAGTATTGCCAGGGCTGTTTTCAAACTCCTGGCCTCAAGCACTCTTCCTGCCTCAGCCTCCCAAAGTGCTAGGATTACAGGTGTGAGCCACTGTGCCTAGTCAAAATAGATTATTTTCTAGTGTACCATTTAAATACTTTCATTGAGTTTTCTGGCTTTTTTGTACTATTTATTGAGTTTTTTAAAAAAAAAAATTGCTCTAGGGATTACAGTATATACATCTTAATTTATCACAATTTATATAAATACTAGTTGAATTCCATTAAAACATAGAAGCTTTGTTCTCTTAATATGGCTCCATTCCCTCTTCCCTTTGTGTTGTTACTGTCTCACATATTATGTCTATGTTGTAGTCTCAACAGTGCAGTGTTACAACTATTGCTTTATATAATCTTACCTCTTTTAAAGAAGCGAGGAGAAGAAAAGTGAAAAACATGTATAGAGTCCTTTTGTGTATTTCTCCCTTTTTTTTTTTCTGAAACAGAGTCTCAGTCTGTCACCCAGGCTGAAGAGCAGTGGTACAAACATACCCCACTGCAGCCTTGACCTCCTGGGCTTAAGTGATCCTCCTGCCTGAAACTTCCGTGTAGCTGGGACTACAAGTGCACACCACCGTGCCCAGCTACCATGCCCAGCTAATTTTAAATTGTTTTTTTTTTTGAGATGGAGTTTTTTGTCTCCTCCCTCACCTTCCTGCATAGTTGGGACTACAGGTGCCCACCACCATGCCCAGCTAATATTTTGTAGTTTTAGTAGAGTCGGGGTTTCACCATGTTGGCTAGGCTGGTCTAGAACTCCTGGCCTCATGTGATCGATCCACCCACTTTGGCCTCCTAACGTGCTGGGATTACAGGCTTGAGCCACTGTGCCTGGCTGGTTTTCTCTACTTTTAAAAATGTGTTGTGATAACTGCTTCAAAGTCTTTGCGAAGTCCATCATTTGGCCCCCTTCACAGACAGTTTCCATTGACTGTTTTGTTCCCCTGTGTATTGACCATGCTTCGTTGTTGCTTTGCATGCCTTGCAGTTTTTTGTTGAAAATCAGATTTTTTTGTACAATACAGGTACCAACTTTAGATTTGCACCCTCTGCCTCTTCCAATTGGGGATTTTTCTATTTCTTTTTTTTGTTTGTTTGTTTTTTACAGTGAGACAGAATCTCACTTATGTTGCCTAGGCTGGAGTGCAGTGGCACAATCTCAGCTCACTGCAACCTCTGCCTCCTGAGTTCAAATGATTCTCCTGCCTCAACCTCCTGAGTAGCTGGGATTACAGGTGCACACCACTACGCCTGGCTAATTTTTTTTTTTTTGGCACCATAGGGAATAATTGCTGCAAGAATGCCTGGCTAATTTTTGTATTTTTAGTAGAGACAGAGTTTCACCATGTTGGCCAGACTAGTCACGAACTCCTGACCTTAAGTGATCTGACTGCCTTGGTGTACCAAAGTGCTGGGATTACAGGCATGAGCCACCATGCCTGGCCGGATTGTTCTATTTGTTTAGTAACTTGCCTGGATCAAATCTGTGGAATATTGTTTTCCTTGCAGTTTTTGAAAATTGATTTATCTCCAAAGTTGTTTTTGTATTTTTTTCAGTTAAAAAAAATTTCAAAGCCCTGTTTCCTAGGGGTCACCCCGTGTTAACAATTTTTTAGCAGTCAGCTGGTGATTGGTCAAAGATGGTGCTTAAACACTTTGAGACAGTAAGTTACCGTCCTTTGTCCGTAGATCTGTGTGTGGCTTGGGAATGCGCTAAGATTTCAAGCACAACTGGGCGCGGTGGCTCACGTCTGTAATCCCAGCACTTTGGGAGGCCGAGGTGGGCAGATCACTTGAACTCAGGTGTTTGAGACCAGCCTGGGCAACATGGTGAAACCCCTCTACTAAAAATACAAAAATTAGCCGGTGTTGTGGTGTGGGCTTATAGTCCCAGTTACTTGAGAGGCTGAGCTGGGAGGATTTCTTGAGCCCTGGAGGTCAAGGCTACAGTGAGCTGTGATCATGCCAATGCACCCAGCCTGGGTGACAGAGTGAGACCTTCTCTCTAAATAAATAAATAAATAAATAAGGTTCACACACTTATAAATCTATCATGGCCTTTTCTTTCGTTTATTTTTCTCTTCTGTGTTTTATTTATCTCAACTCTAATCTTTATTACTTCTTCTACTAGTTTTGGGCTTAGTTTGCTGTTTTTCTAGTTCCATAAGCATGAAGTTAGCTTATTCATTAGATGTTTCTTTTTTTTCTTTTTGAGACAGAGTTTCGCTTTGTTACCCAGATTAGAGTGGAGTGGCGCAATCTCGGCTCACTGCGACTTCCATCCAGCTCCTGGGTTCAAGTGATTCTCCTGCCTCAGCCTTCAGAGTAGCTGGGACTGCAGGTGCACATCACCATGCCTGACTGATATTTTGTATTTTCAGTAGAGACAGGTTTTATCATGTTGGCCAGGCTGGTCTTGAACTCCTGACCTCAGGTGATCCACCCTCCTCGGCCTCCCAAAGTGCTGGGATTACAAGCGTGAGCCACCACGAGTGGCCTATTCTTCTTTCTTCCTCCTCCTTCCTCCTTCCTCCCCTTCCTCCTCTTCTTTTGAGACAGAGTCTTGCTCTGTCTTCTAGGCTGCAGTGCAGTGGCACAGTCTTGACTCACTACAACCTCCACCTCCTGGGCTAAAGTGATCCTCCTCTCTCAGCCTCCCAAGCAGCTAGGATTACACGTGCCCGGCTAATTTTTGTATTGTCCAAAGAGATGGGCTTTCAACATGTTGGCCAGGCTAGTCTCACACTCCCAATCTCAAGTAATCCACCCGCCTTGACCTCTCAAAGTGCTGGGATTACAGGTGTGAGCCGCTGTACCTGGCCCTATTTTATCTTTTTTAATGGAGGTGTTTACAGCTAAATATTTCCCTAGTACTGCTTTTGCGACATAAGCTTTAGTATGTTGTGTTTTCATTTTCATTTGTCTGAGGATATTTTCTAATTTCCGTTTATGACTTTGACTCAATAGTTGCTTAAGGGCTGGTATCATTGACTAGGCGTGGTAGCTCATGCCTGTAATCCCAGCACTGGGAGGCTGAGGCAGGCGGATCATCTGAGGTCAGGAGTTCAAGACCAGCCTGGTCAAGATGATGAAACCCCGTTGCTACTAATAATACAAAAATTAGCTGGACCTGGTGGCTGGTGCCTGTAATCCCAGCTACTTGGGAGGCTGAGGCAGGAGAATTGCTTGAACCTGGGAGGGAGAGGTTGCAGTAAGCCGAGATCATGACATTGCAGTTCAGCCTGGCAAACGAGTAAGACTCCAGCTCCAAAAAAAAAAAAAAGGAAAGAGTTGGTATTGTTTGGCTCTGTGTCCCCACCCAGATTTCATCTCGAATTGTACTCCCCACGTGTCCAGGGAGGGGTGTGGTGGGAGGTGAGTCCTCCATGCTGTTCTCATGATAGTGAGTTCTCACAAGATCTGATGGTTTGAAAGTGTGGCACATCCCCTCCCTGCTCCTTCCTGCTTTAAAGTGGTAAGACATGCTTTCTTCCCCTTTGCCTTCAGCCATGATTGTAAGTTTTTTGAAACTTCCCCAGCCATGCAGAAGTAAATTAAACCTCTTTTCTTCATAAACTAGCCAGTCTTAGGTATTTATTTTTTTTTTTTTTTTTTTTTTGAGACAGAGTCTTGCTCTGTCACCAGGCTGGAGGGCAGTGGTGTGATCTTGGCTCACTGCAACCTCCACCTCCTGGGCTTAAGTGATTCTCCTGCCTCAGGCTCCTGAATAGCTATAATTACAGGCATGCACCACCATGCCTGGCTGATTTTTGTATTTTTAGTGGAGACGGCGTTTTACAACATTGGCCAGATGGTCTCAAACTCTTGGTCTTAAGCAATCAGCCCACCTGGGCCTCCCAAAGTGCTGAAATTACAGGGGTGAGCCACAGCTCATCCTCAAATAGTTCTTTATAGTGAGTGAAAACGGAGTAATACAAGAGTGTATTGTTTAATTTCCACATATTTTGGACTTTCCAGTTATTTCCTCTGTTATTGATTTCTACTTAATTTTTTTGAGACAAAGTCTTAAAAAGACGGGCATGAGCCACAGTGCCCAGGCCATGATTTCTACTTTTATTCCATTGTGATTGGAAAAGATAATCAGCCACCATGAGTACAGTCTTTTAAAATTTATGGGCCAGGCATGGTGGCTCATATCTGTAACCTTAGTGCTTGGAGAGGCTGAGGCAGTAGGACTGCTGAGGCCAGGAGTGTGAAATTACCCAGGGCAACATAGCGAGACCTTGTCTCTATAAAAAATTTTTTAAAATTAGCTGGGTGTGGTGGTATGCACCTTTAGTTCAAGCTTCTTGGGAGGCTGAGGTAAGAGGGATGACTTCAGCCCAGGAGTTTGATGCTGCAGTGAGCTTATTGCACCACTGTACTCCAGCCTGGGAAACAGAGAGACATTGAATAAAAAAAATTATTATAAAGACTTGTTTTGTGGCCTAAGGTATGGTCTGTTTTGGAGAATGTTCCATGTGCACTTGAGAGAAATGTATGCTCTGCTCTCAGAGACTAGAATATTCTGTGTGTGTCTGTTAGGTCCAGTTAGTTTGTAGCACTGTTAAATGCCTCAGTTTTCTGATTGATGCCGTATCTGGTTGTCCTGTCCATTACTGAAGGTGGGATATTGAGGTCTCCAGCTATTATCGTACAAATCTCTTTCTCATTTCCATTATCAATGTTTGCTTCACGTATTTTGGGGCTCTGGTGTTTATAATAATTGACCCTTTTATCATTTAATGCCGTTTTTTTTCTTGGGACAGGGTTTCATTTTGTCACCTAGGGTGGAGTGCAGTGGCTCGATCTTGGCTCACTGCAACCTCTGCCTCCTGGGCTCAAGCAATCCTCTTGCCTCTGCCCCTTAAGTAGCTGGGATTACAGGTGCAAGCCACCAAACCTGGCTAATACTTACATTTTTTGCAGAGACAGCGTTTCACCACGTTGCCCAGGCTGGTCTTGAACTCTTGAGCTCAAACAATCCACCCGCTTCGGGCCTCCCAAAGTGCTAGGATTACAGGCTTGAGCCACCTGGCCTTATTTAATTTACTTTTTGTTTTTTATAACAGTTTTCAATTCAAATTCTATTTTGTCTGATAGCCAACCTTGCTCTTCTCTTTTGCTTAGTATTTTCATGGAATATCTTTTTCCATCATTTTGCTTTCAGTATATTTGTGTCTTTAGCTCTAAAGTGAGTCTTTTTTTTGAGACAGAGTCTCACTCTTTCACCCAGGCTGGAGTGTAGTGGTGCAATCTCAGCTCACTGCAACCTCCACGTCCCGGGTTCAAGGCATCCTACCACCTCAGCCTCCTGAGTGGCTGGGACCACAAATGTGCAGCACCATCCATGCCTGGCTAATTTTTTGTCTTTTTGGTAGAGACAGGGTTTCACCATGTTTCCCAGGCTGGTCTTGAATTCCTAAGCTTAAGAGATCTGCCTGGGATTATAAGCGTGAGCCACCTTGCATGGCCTAAAGGGAATCTCTTCCAGATAAGTTATAGTTGGATTATTTCCTTTTAATCTACTTTGCCAATCTCTGCCTAAGGAGATTTATCTACATTTAAAGTAATTACTGATGAGGAAAGATTTTCACCATTTCACTATTTTTGTGTTTTACGGCTTTTTTTGTTCCACATTTTCTCCATTACTGCTCTCTTTTGTGTTACTTGATTTTTTTTTTTTGTAGTGATGTGTTTTGATTCCTTCTCATTTCCTTTTGTGTATATTTTTCCTTGTGGTTATCTGGGGATTACATGTAACATCTGAAGTTACTGAATTCATATTAACTTAACTCTAGTTGCATACAAAAACTCTACTTCTGTTTGCTCTGTCCCTTCTTTATTGTTATTGATATCACAAATTATATCTTTATAATAATTTTAATGCATTTGTCTTTTAAAGTCTGTAGAAAGTGAAAAGTGAAGTTACAAATCAAAATTACAGTACTCTTGGATTTTAAATTGGCAGTGTATTTATCTTTTCTAGATATCTTTATATCTTCATATGGCTTTTCTTTACTGTCTAGCTCTTTTCATTTCAACCTGAAGTACTCTCTTTAGCATTTCTTATAGGGAGGTCTAGTGGTAATGAATTCCCTCTACTTTTGTTTTTCTGGGAATATCTTAATTTCTTTCTGAGTTTTGAAGGACAGTTTTGTAGGATGTAGAATTCTCAGTTAACATTTTTTTCTTTCAGCGCTTTAGGTAATATCCCACTGCCTTCTGGCCTCCAAGATTTCTGATGAGAAATTGGCTGATTATCTTATTACGGATCCCTTGTACAACTTGCTTCTATCTTGCTGCTTCTAAGATTCTCTCTTTGTCTTTTGAAAGTTTGATTCTGTATCTCTGTGTAGGTCTCATCAGTTTACCTTAGAGTTCTTGGAAGTTGCTTGCTTTTTTTTTTTTTTTTTTTTTTTCAATGAGGCAGAGTCTTGCTCTGTCACCCAGGTTGGAATGCAGTGGCGACATCTCGGCTTGCTACAACCTCCCAGGTTCAAGTGATTCTCCTGCCTCAGTTTCCTGGGTAGTTGGGACTACAAGTGTGTGCCACCATGCCTGACAAATTTTTGCATTTTTGGTAGAGACGGGGTTTTACCATGTTGGCTAGGCTGGTCTTGAACTCCTGACCACAAGTTATCAGCCCCCACTTGGGCATCCAAAAGTGCTGAGATTACAGGCGTGAACCACTGTGCCTAGCCTCCTTTAGTTCTTTGAGCATATTTAATATAGTTATTTTATTTTATTATTTTTTTTTTATAAAGATGGGGTTTCACCATATTGGTCAGGCTGGTCTCAAACTCCTGACCTCAGGTGATCCGCCCACCTCAGCCTCGAAAAGTGCTGGGATTACAGACGTGAGCCACTGCGCCCGGCTAAGATAGTTATTTTAAAGTCTTTGTATAGTAAGTCTAACATCTGGACTTCTTTGGGGACACATTTTGTCAGTTTTCTTTGATCCTTTAAGTGTACCGCATTTTCCTATTTTTTTTCCCCCAAGACAGAGTCTTGCTCTGTTGCCCAGGCTGAAGTGCAGTGGCACAATCTTGCCTCACTGCAACCTCCCACCTCCCGGGTTCAAGTAATTCTCCTGTCTCTTAAATGAAAGTTGCCAGGAAATTTAAAATTTAAAAAAAAAAAAAAAAAAAAAGAAATTCTCCTGTCTCAGCCTCCTGAGTAGCTGGGATTACAGGCACACGCCACCACGCCTGGCTAATTTTTTTTTCTTTTTGTATTTTTAGTAGAGATGGAGTTTCACCATGTTGGCCAGACTGGTCTTGAACCCCTGACCTCGTGATCTGCCTGCTTCGGCCTCCCGAAGTGCTGGGATTACAGGCGTGAGCCACAGTGCCTGGCCACATTTTCCTATTTCTTTGTCTGCTTTGTGATTTTGTTCTTTTTCTTGAAAGCTTGGCATTTTCCTGTTACAGTGTAGGAGTGGTGAAAAACAGATTTTTATTTTGCTGTTGTTTATTTTTTAAATTATTGATATCATGGTAGTCTCTTTGCTTTGAAAGTTTCCAAACTTTTTGCAAAGACTGTTCTTGTTTTGTATGATCACTGATGTCTCTGTTCTTTCAGTTTGTTTGGCTACTGTTTTCACAGTATTTCATTGAACGCCAGGAGCATTTTTAAGATGGCTTTTTCTTGATTATTTGCTTGGTTGCTCTAAACCTTTGATTGTTTTCCAGAGCATTAACAAAGTTGGTTTAGACAGTTTCTGTCTGTGTTCTGCGGAGGTTGCAGTGAGCTGAGATAGAGCCATTGCACTCCAGCCTGGGTGACAAGAATGAAACTCCATCTCTTAAAAAAAAAGATCCAGTAGTAAATAGACAGTGCTCAAAATTCATTCACTGATTTAATGTGATTCCAGGCAGCTAACAACTTTTGCAGTTGCGTTGATCCTTGAACAATATAGATTTGAACTGTGAGTCCACTTATACATGGATTTTTTTTTAACCGAATACACATTGAAAATAAAATATTTGTGGGATACAAAACTGCATATGTGGAGGGCTGACTTTTTGTATATGTGGATTCCACAGAGCCGACTGAAGGACTTGAGTATATGTGGATTTGGGTATACGTGGGCAGTCTTGGAACCAGTCGCCCCCACATACACCTAAGGACAACTGTATATAGAAAATGTGAAGACATCTTGTGCTGTCTTCCACATACTTGACATCCATATACACATATGTACATACATAAAGTAATCCTCCTTTATCCATAGGGGTACATTCCAAGAACCCCAGTGGACGCCTGGAACTGCATTTAGTACTGCACCTGATTGTCTCAGTACAGCATGTCTCTGTTCATGTCTTCAGCCTACAGATTTATTGCCTTTTCTGTCTTAGCAATTAACATGCATTGTAGCCATAACTTCTGCAGTTTGAGGTGCACAACTAGCATGCATTTTTCCACTTCACAGTTTCACAGAAGATTCATTCTTACCATAAATCTTAGCAGCTTCAGCATATGACTTTTTTCTTTAAGCTAGAACTTTCACCTTTTCGTTTAAAAGATGCATTTTGCTTAGCTGGTTTACAGTGCATGCCTGTAATGCCAGCTACTTGGGAGGCTGAGGCAGGAGGATTGCTTGAACACCTGGGAGGCGGAGGTTGCAGTGAGGTTGCACCATTGCACTTCAGCCTAGGGGACAAGAGCAAAACTCCGTTTCAAAAAAAAAAAAAAAAGATGCATTTTGTAGTTTCTCTTTGGCATAAATGAATTGCCGGCATCACTGCTTTTGTGCTTTGGAATCATTATTAAGTAAAATAAGAGTTACCTGAACACAAGTACCTCTGATACTGCAGTGGTGGATCTGATAACCGAGACTGCTACTAAGCAACTAATGGGTGTGTAATGTATACAGCTTGAATATACTTGATAAGAGGACAATTTATGTCCTAAATGGGATGGATTAGGACAATGTGAGATTTCATCACACTGCTCAGAACAGTGTGCCATGTAAAACTTAAGAGTTGTTTATTTCTGCAATTTTCTTTTTTGGACCATATTTGACTGTGGATACTGAACCACAGAGAAAGGGGACAGCTGTACATGCCTGCATATACATAGACATATACATATGATGATGATAGCCTAAGAAGAAGACCTGAGTTTAAATAATTAGATGAAAGGTTAAATATGTACATTCAGTGCAGGTATTTTTGGTGAAGTATATAAAATTGATTCCTGTGTTCACTGATTTTGTCTACCAAGAAGAAACAGTTGTAGTGGGAAGAGGGTAAGAATTTAAAGTTGTAAAGCAGAAAAAGTTGCAGGTGTAAGTAGAAAAGGATTTGTCTGGAATATATTTTAAAATTTACTTGTTATTAAATAGTCAGAGTTAAGCAGTTACCGTGTGTTTCTCCTGATAGCGGATGTTGCTGTCATTAAGATAAGTAGCAGAACTTGGCTGGTCGAGGTGGCTCACGCCTGTAATCCAGGCACTTTGGGAGGCCAGCATGGGTGGATCACCTGAGGTCAGGAGTTTGAGACCAGTCTGACCAACATGGTGAAACCCCGTCTCTACTAAAAATGCAAAACTTAGCCGGGTGTGGTGGTGCCTGCCTGTAATCTCAGCTATTCGGGAGGCTGAGGCAGGAGAATCTCCTGAACCCGGGAGGTGGAGGTTACAGTGAGCCGAGATCGCACCATTATAGTCCTGCCTGGACAACAAGAGCGAAACTCCGTCTTGACCAAAAAAAAAAAAAAAAAAAGTAGCAGAACTTAACATTTCTAAATAGCAGTGTGTAATGGTGCATGCCTGTAATCCCAGCTACTTGGGAGACTGAGGCATGAGAATCACTTGAACCCAGGAGGGGGAGATTGCAGTGAGCTGAGATGGTACCATTGCACTCCAGCCTGGGTGACAAAGTGAGACTCTGTCTCAAAAACAAAAAAAAACTTAATGTTTCCAAGATATGTGCCAAAATCAGAATACAAATTTAGTTTTCCTTTGTCCACTGGGTCACACATTTCTGTTTTTGTTTTTGTTTTATTTATTTATTTATTTTGAGATGGAGTCTCACTCGGTCACCCAGGCTGGAGTGAAGTGGCATGATCTTGGCTAATTGCAACTTCCGTCTCCTGGGCTCAAGCAGTTCTCCTGCCCCAGCCTCCCTAGTAGCTGGGATTACAGGCATGTGCCACCACACCCAGCTAATTTTTGTATTTCTGGTAGGGACGGGGTTTTACCCTGTTGGCCAGGCTGGTCTCGAAGACCTCAAGTGATCCACCCACCCTGGCCTCCCAAATGCTGGGATTACAGGCATGAACCACTGCGCCCAGCCTTGGGTCACACACTTCTATATGTTCTTCAGCATGTTCTGCCATCTTAAAATGATTTATTAATATCAAAGTTCATATTTAGTCTCCTGTTGTGTCTTCAAAATTGCTCTCATCTTTTCTTTTTTTTTTTTTTTTTTTTTTTAGACAGAGTCTTGCTCTGTTGCCCAGGTTGGATTGCTGTGGCATGATCTCGGTTCACTGCAACCTCCACCTCCCGGGTTCAACCAGTTATGCTTCCTCAGCCTCCTAAGTAGCTGTGATTACAGGTGCCCACCACCACGCCAGGCTAATTTTTGTATTTTTAGTAGAGACAGGGTTTTACTCTGTTGGCCAAGCTGGTCTCAAACTCCTGGCCTCAAGTGATTCTCTTGCCTTGGCCTCTCAATGCTGGGATTACAGGCGTGTTTTACTGCACCTGGCCTCTTTTCAACAATTTTGTATCATGGTAAAATATACATTGCATAAATTTTACTGTCATAATCATTTGTTTGTTTGTTTATTTGTTTGTTTTGAGACGGAGTTTCACTCTTGTTGCCCAGGCTGGAGTGCAATGGCGTGATCTCAGCTTACTGCAACCTCTGCCTCCCAGGTTCAAGCAATTCTCCTGCCTTAGCCTCCTAAGTAGCTCAGATTATAGCTGTCTACCACCATGCCCAGCTAATTTTTTGTATTCGTAGTAGAGAGGGGGTTTCACCATGTTGGCCAGGCTGGTATCAAACCCCTGACCTCAGGTGATCCACCTGCCTCAGGCCTCCTAAAGTGCTGGGATTACAGAGGTGAGCCACCGCGCCTGGCCTATCATAATCATTTTTAAGTGTATAGTTCACTGGTGTTACATACATTTCTGATGGTTCTACTTTTTCATATTCCCAGAATACTCCTCATTTATTTTAAATTCTTATTTATAACAAGCTTAACCAGGCAGCAGTAGGAGGGAGGTGAAAAATAAGAAAAAAGTAACCATTTGAACAAGCTGCCTTCCTCAGGCTGTTTTACATAGAAAAATAGAGGGAAATAAGAAAGCGGACCTTTATGAGAACAGAAGATATTTCTTTTTTTTTTTTTTAAATATATATATATTTTAAAAAAAGATGGGGTTTCACCATGATGGCCAGGCTGGTCTTGAACTCCTGACCTCAAGTGATCCACCCACCTCGGCCTCCCAAAGTGCTAGGATTACAGGCGTGAGCCACCGCCCCGGGCCAGAAGATATTTCTTGAACTACTATGAGGTGGGAAGACCACTATTCTCAAGTGGTGATTGCATCAGTTTCTGTTAAGCATTTGCTCTTCTTGGATTCTATAGTTAGAAAGACCTACACGTCTACACCAGTGCCAGCAAGCTGTGGCCAGGGCTCTTGGTGCTGTGGAGGTTGACTTTTGTAGCATGCACAGGAATGGAACATGGTAGGTAGTTGGCCGGATTCTGGATTGGCTTTGCAGAGAAAGTGCCCAGAGCCTGAAACTCTCTCCAGGCTTTTTCATTTCTTTGATCATTAGACCTGGGAGGGAAGAAAGGAGGAGAGACATGCCTGGTGGAAAACACCATGGCCTCAAAGATGGGGCTCAGAGAGGGTCAGCTCCATGTGGTGGCTCTTTAGGAATAGGCCCTGTGGCAGCTCTGCTCTCACTGAGGCTTTGGGAGAGCAGCTTGTAGTCTTGGAGGCCTTGTTCTTAGATTTTTAGATTCTTACAGTAGGAATATTGATTCGGGGCCTTCTTTTATAACATGGGTGTTAGGCTAATAATTTCCCTCCGAGCGTTTTAACATACCACAGTCTGTCTTCACTAATTTTTTTTTTTTAACCACTTCATGTATAGTAAAAGAATTTGGAACATTTAGTATTGTAGGGATTTTCCAGTTCTGTTTTTTATTTTTCCTCTATCCCACCCCTAGTTCTGGTTTTGAAAGAACATTTATCCTTGAAATTGCTTGGCTCTTAGTTCCTCTTTGTGGGGATGGTTCTTTGACTTGTTCTTACCATCCTTATGTAAAAGATTGTTCTTTTCAACCTAATTATCTTTTTTTTTTTTTTTTTTTGAGACAGAGTTTCGCTATTTTTGCCCAGGCTAGAGAGTAATGACGTGATCTCAGTTCACCACAACCTCTGCCTCCTGGGTTCAGGCGATTTCTCCTGCCTCAGCCTCCCGAGTAGCTGGTATTACAGGCATGTGCCACCACGCCCAGTTACTTGTGATATTAAAATATTAATACACAGTCAATAAAGTCTGAGCCCTAATGATAAATGAGATTATGTTTGTGGGTTTTAATAAACATAGGAATGGAGTAAAGTAATGAACTTCCACGTACTTACCAACATCTTTGTCTAATTAGCAAGCTTATCATGTAGATTTTAACCTTGGTGGATAGCTAAAGAAATTGAAATTAATAGCTTTTTGGGTTTTTTTGTTTGTTTGTTTGTTTTGAGATGGAGTTTCACTCTTGTCACCCAACCGGAGTGCAATGGCGTGATCTTGGCTCACTGGAACTCAGCCTCCCGAGTAGCTGAGATTACACTCAACTGCCACCACACCTGGCTAATTTTTATATTTTCAGTAGAGATAGGGTTTCACATGTTGGCCAGGCTGGTCTCCAACTACTGACCTCAAATGATCCACCCACCTCGGGCTCCCAAAGTACTGGGATTACAGGGGTGAGGCACTACACCCAGCCAGTTTTTCTTGTTTTTTTTTTTTCTTTTCTTTTTTTTTCTTTTCTTGAGACAGAATCTAGCTCTGTCACCCAGGCTGGAATGCAGTGGTGCAATCTCTGCTCACTACTGCCTCTCAGGCTCAAGTGATTTCCCTGCCTTAGCTTACTGAGTAGCTGAGATTACAGGCGCCCACCACCACACCCAGCTAATTTTTGTATTTTTAGTAGAGACCGGGTTTCACCATGTTGGCCAGGCCGGTATCAAACTCCTGACCTCAGATGATCTGCCCTCCTCGGCCTCCCAAAGTGCTGGGACTATAGGCATGAGCCACCATGCCTGGCCAGTTTTTTTTTTTTTTTTTTTTTTTTTTTTTTTTTTGAGATGAAATCTTGCACTGTCATCAGGCTGGAGTGCAGTGGCTGCGATCTCGGCTCACTGCAACCTCTGCCTCCTGGGTTCAAGGGATTCTCCTGCCTTAGCTTCCTGAGTAGCTGGGACTATAGGTGTGTGCCACCACACCTGGCTAATTTTTGTATTTTTAGTACAGTCTGGGTTTCACCATGTTGGCAAGGATGGTCTCCATCTCTTGATCTTGTGATCTGCCTGTCTTGGCCTCCCAAAGTGCTGGTATTACAGGTGTGAGCCACCATGTATGCCCGGCTTTTTTTTTTTTTTAAATGTGGAACCAGAATCAGGAATACTTCTAGGGGCGAAGGATAGTTTGTTGTATAAATCAGCTGTCTCAATTTCCTCTTAGGACAATTGACAGGTGTAGTTAACACAGTTACTTAATATGGGCCTGGTCATCACAGTTCTCCCGTGGGGCTGTCCACTAGAGGGTGGCATTCTTTAGAGAACATGTCTGTGTAAGTAGCATCAGAGTATGTTGTGTTGGTGATAGATGTTTTGAGAATTCATAATTGCTTAATTTTTATTGATACATTATATGATTATTAAAATAATTATTTTATGGAGGATTTATAAAAATATGCTTTTACATTTAAAGGCAATGGAGGCTATATGAAGAAGTTAAATTATTTCTGATCTTAGACATTATGTTGAATACATTGAGGAAAATAACCTGGTTGATATTTTAATCAATGTCTCTTTAAAGGTTGCATTCTCGTTTCTCATTACAGAAGCATTTTTTAGTCATCCTTTTCTTGAGCAAGTCCCAATTAAGAAATGTGAGTACTCATTTTTTGTATTTTTATTTAAAGAATGAATGCAGGCTTTAGGAAAAATTAATGATTTTTTATTACAAAATTAATCTGTGCCTCTTAAAATTTGATTGAATTTACCTTTTTTTTTTTTGAATTGATTCTTGCTCTGTCACCCAGGCTGGAGTGCAGTGGTGCAACCTCTGCCTCCTGGTGCAAGTGATTCTCCTGCCTCAGCCTTCCAAGTAGCTGGGATTACAGGTGGTCACCACCAAGCTTGGCTAATTTTTGTATTTTTAGTAGAGACGAGGTTTTACCATGTTCGCCAGGCTGGTGTCAAACTCCTGACCTCAAGTGATCCTCCCTCCTCAGCCTCCCAAAGTGTTGAGATTATAGGAGTGAGCCTCTGTGCCCGGCCTGATTTTCTTAGATACCTAGGATTGTGTTTATAATAACAGTTCTATTTTTCCTGCTGAAACGAAGTTGGAATAGTTTTGGAATAAGGTAATAAGTAGGTGAATACAAATTTTGGGGGAACACAAAGGTGTGGTAGTTTTGGCAGGTTTTTCTATTATATAGGTCACGTGACTGCACTACAAAGTGATGTAGTTCATTTTTGTTTCTTCCCCCAGCTTGTCCAGTTCCAGTGCCCGTGTATTCTGGTTCTGTCTCTGGAAGCTCCTGTGTCGGCTCTCCATCTTGTCGTTTTGCTTCTCCACCAGTAAGTTCTGGTTTTATTAAAAGTAATTTCAGAGTTGGTGCTGTTACATCTGTTCTCAAATGGAACATGCACATATGCTGTGGATATTCTTTTTACGCATGATGTTTACTAATGCAGCTGAGGTTTGGGAGAAAGAGCATTATACTTGGGTCAAAGGGACCTGCATTCGGACCTCTGCCCATATGTTACTGTGTAAGCTTCAGCAAGAAATGCCACCTCTCTGGGCAGTGAGTACAGTACTATCACCTTTTTATACCCTATGGTGTTTTGGTGATGATACTTGTAAACAAAGAGTACCCATTACAGGTGGATAGGCAGTAGATATTTATTTTGTCTGAATGCAGTAGACATGAGCTTGGATTTTTTTTGTACATGGAATTTCTACTAATGGAGGAGTCACCTCTGAGCCAGATTTCTCTGACTTAGATTCTCTTAATCATGATTTCTGGCTCTCTAAGGTGGCTTCTACTCAAACCTCTTCCTTTCCCTGAATCTCCCAAGCCATTTTCTTCATGGCTGTGTTCCCTCCCATCTCAGTACTTCTTCCTGATCCCGAGGCCTTCCGATCACTCTAGTCACTTCTTCCTACTCTACTCTCTCAGGGTTTTACCTAGCTCTCCTCTTAGGTTTTTGTTTGTTTGTTTTGAGATGGAGTCTTGCTCTGTCTCCCAGGCTGGAGTGCAGTGGTGTAATCTCGGCAACCTCTGCCTCCCAGGTTCAAGCAATTCTCCAGCCTCAGCCTCCCAAGTAGTTGGGACTACAGGCGCATGCCACCACACCCAGCTAATTTTTTGTATCTTTAGTAGAGACAGGGTTTCACTATGGTGGCCAGGCTGGTCTCAAACTCCTGACCTCAAGTGTTCTGCCTGCCTTGGCCTCCCAAAGTGTTGGGATTATAGGTGTGAGCCATGGCACCCAGCCCCAGACTTGAATTTCTTGAATTCCGCTGGCAGAAAGGTAGGGGAGCCATAAAAGTGAGGCAACTCAGAGGTTTAAGTGGATGGGGCTTGGAGCCTCCATGTCCCTTACCTGTCATATTAACTGGGGCACCTTTTTTTAATATGTCAAGTCAGTGTATTTACCTACCTCATAGAGTTCTTCAGGGATAAGTGAGTGCAAGCACTTACTGCATGTAGTGTCTGGCACATAGTATATAACGCAGGAAGTGTCAACTGTTAGGTAAAGCAGGTGCACATGCAGCCTGTTGCAAACAGACAGGTCTCAAAACTGGCGGCAAACCTTTCCCACACAGCCCTGCAAATTCATACCAAATAGATAATGGAGATTATGTTAATAAGTCTTACGTTATATTCTTGTGAACTGAAAAATTAAGAGCCAGGCACACTGTCACCAATCCTAGCCCTGCTGCTTGCCTGCTCAGTGACTTTGGGGCAGTCAGTTAGAGAGGTGGGCCACAGAGTCCTCATCTGGACCATAGGCTTGATTAACCTTTGCCTGCAGGCTCCTGGTAGTAGTATGTGGGAAGTGCCTAGCCATAGCAAATTCTCTATAAATTGTGGCTATTATAAACCATATATATGACACAATGTGATGTGAAAAGCAAGCTTGTGCTAGAGAAAAGAACAACAGAGAAGAATCTAATTTTGGGAGAACAAACAAAGGAGCCTTTGGGATGGTAGTGTGACCAAGGGATGAGAGGCCAGCAGGGAGGATGTTGAACTGGAAATTTTCTTTGACTGGAGAGAACATTTTGAGGTTTTTGTTGGTTGAAAGAGGAAAACAAAATAGGAGCCAGGCTAGGGCTGCCAAGGAGTAGGTGAATGTAGAACTAACTGGAGGAGTGAAGAGAGGCAGGACAGAGAGAAAGGCTTTTTAGATGTTAAAAACTCTGGTGGACAAACCTATTTTTACAAGGCAGGAGTATTGCTTGGTCCTAGGAGTTCAAGACCAGCCTTGACAACATAG
>CAUYLG010076841.1:0-16921 GCA_963573385.1 Cacajao melanocephalus
GTGTGGTGGAGTCTGAGCTGTGTGTTCTACAGAAGCCCCAGTTGGCAGAAGGATGATTTTGGCCCCGAATTTTTCATTTATTTTTGTTTCAAAAATAAAAAGAGAGTTGCTATTTTTCCAAAATTTAGAATTTTAAATCACTACCCACTTTTGATCTCTGATTTAAATC
This sequence comes from Cacajao melanocephalus, assembly GCA_963573385.1. NCBI lineage: Eukaryota > Metazoa > Chordata > Mammalia > Primates > Pitheciidae > Cacajao > Cacajao melanocephalus. Next base: position 170 of record CAUYLG010076841.1, read on the forward strand.
TTGTTTTTAGAGACACATTAGACATTCTCTACATATTGTATTATTTTGCAAGGGAGAAAAATCGGAAGGTGCTGACTTTCTGTGTGAAACGAATGGATTATTGGCTTTATTCTTCTTTATTTTATAAAGGTTTTCTCTTCAAGAAATGCAGAATGTTACCAATACAACAAATATCTATCAGTCTAATTGGCAGTCATAAAATGGGTGGCATGAGGGTGAGATATGGCAGCAGGGAGATCTCAGCTGGTAGCAAAGCATGATGTGGTGATTGTGTTTTCATGGAAAGCCTGTTTTGTCCAGTGGCTGATGAAATTCAAAATGGTCCCCTAAGCCTATCTCTGAAGCCAACAGTTCAGAAACAGTAGAGCTAGCAGCTCTTTTAACCACTGTCCCTGCCCCCTACTTACCATTGACACCCTAACCCGGAGCACCTCCAAATGTAAGACTTATACAACCAAATGGAAGCTGCTAGGAGATACTCAGTTCCTGGATCAACAGTTTTTGCTTTAAAAAGAAGGTAGCAGTTCAGCCCCTTGTTTGTTTTTGCCTCCGCATTTCCCTACCAGCGGGAGACCATTACCCGGGACAATGTTCTATTCCATTGTCATTATCTCCTACGGAACTAAAACAATGCTCTGTTTGGCCTCCCAGGCAAGGGGGATTTGTTCTGCTCTTCTTTAAGCAGAGTTTCCAACTGAGTTTCTGACCCAGTCACTTGATATCCAGCAGGGATACCTGGTGACAAATTTTTAAAAATCTGCTATCTTGTGTTTTGTAATTTCATTCTCTGAGAAATAGCCCAGAAACTCGATTCTCAATAAAGAGGAATCACACCATGGCTACGGGAAGAGGGTTTGCTCAAACTGCGTGAGCTCTATAATTTAAATCAGCCAGATAGGTTTTATTTATGGTTGTTTTACCTTTTTTTTTTGTTTCGTTACTGACTAGCGAACCCTAAAAGGTTTCATAACATTGCATTGTTGATTATCAAACTCCAAAAAGTTGGGAACCGCAAGATCTCAGATGCTTTCCATTAGACCATGCTGTTTCTTTTCTATTCCTTTTTAAATACATAAGTAAATTATAAATATAGAGATGAGATTGAGATAGAGATAAATGATGCTAAGATTTCTAACATTTACGACAAATGTTGATGAACAATAACTCGTTGGAGCGATTTTGTCATACTTGAGATCTTCCAGAAAATAGAACAAGCCCACAGAATGGGATTAATCTGCCAAAGCATCTCCCTCTTTATAGACTTCTACACAGGCCTCTAGCCCTAAGTACTTTCACCTGGACAATGTTATGAAGCTTAATCCAGTACTAGTAGCAGAAAGACTTGTTTACTTTGGAGCTAAGGAGTGAGTAGGACACTTAAGAGTTTGTTTTGTCCTTGGACTTGAGGCAAACTAATTGTTAGCATCACTCCAGGTGTTGCTATTGTTGTATTACTCATATGTAGCTATGAGTAACTTGAGAAACTGAAATTTAACTGGTGCATATAATAAAAAAATCAATGGTGAAGACTGGCTACCTGAGGAGACTGAGTCCCATGCTAATGAGGCTAAGATTTTATACTGATTTTGTTTTGCTCTGAGATGGTAATCTAATAACCCCCGTCTCCAGCAGCCTGTTAGTATTGAATTGGTGGCTGAATTGGTGCAAACCGATCCTCAGATGGCTAGCAGAGAAACATTTCAGAGCCCACGTCATGCTGTAGAGCAGTAGAGCCTTGGTGGAAGATAAGATGGCAACACGCTTAGGAGGTGGAGCTCAGGAGGCAAGACACGCCCGCGTTTGAAGCCTGGCCTCCCCATTTGCTCTCTACGGGTGATAGAGTAAGTTACTAACCACTGTGGGTTTCTGCTGTCTTATCTCTAAGAGTAGAAGAAATAAAAGGAATAATGCTCCATTGTTTGTAAGAAAGCGTGAATGACGAGGTACAGATAAAGCATTCCACACTCAATATCAGCAATCGTCATTGTTATTTGTGTATACAATGAACAGCACTGCCCATGGAAGGCTCTAACCCTAGAGTCTTTCCTAACCGTGTCTCTGTCACTTGAAAGAATATCCACCCTGTGGGTGTCGTGGTTACACATTTTATACCTAGAGCCCAACCGAGCTACTCATGCTTAAGGGAAGCTTCATTTAGTTAATCTGTTTGGGTTATACATTTATGGATTTATTCCACAAATCGCAGTTGTCTTCACAGTTATGATGATTCTTCTTTATGAAAAACAGTTGAGAAAGCTGGAGTATCTTTTTAAGTCCTAGTTTTTTTTTTACCTAGGATTTTCACAGTCCTAGTTTTACAGAAGCAGAAATTAACTGGCATATTAATGTGCTCCATGTAAGTCTGACTAAGAAGTTGAAATAATTAAGGCCAGCACATTTTATTTTTTGTTAAGGATACCAGACATGTGACAAAACAAACCTGAAATAGGGAGACCTTCTCAAGGAAACTCCAGCTATGGGAGCTGATTGGTGGCTTGTAAGAAGTTCTCATTTCCCTACTGATGGGTTGAGAGGCTCAGAGAAGTCTACGGAACAAAAGAGATCCACTCCAGCTTTGAGTGAGATAAATTTTTAAAGATCATAGCTGTCTTTAATACCCTTTCCTTAAAGCTCCCTAGTCCTAAATGTGTCAATCTGAAATATTCTCAAAGGGTCATGCTTTTGATGGCACTACATTTTTTTTTAATATGATCCCATTACACATCATGATGTATGTTGTGTTTGCAGAAAGTCCAGGATTATGGCAACAAATGAACTGGATTACCCTTCTGCTTTCCTACAACTCTTCTGAAAACTTCCTTGTTTTGCCTTTTCAAACATCGGGGGCATGACCTATAAAAGTGAAATTGTGCCCAGCATGCTGTGTTGTGGATTCCAGTCCATGGAACTCTGTCATACTTTGTCGGGCATCCTGTGTCTTATCCCTCTCTTTAGGTCCAGTTTCTACATCCCTTATCTTGTGTTACCTCAGGCCTCAGAAGCTTCCCCATTACATGGGTAACTTTCCCCTCATCACTAGGTATTTATTTATTTATTTACTTACTTACTTATTTATTTTATACTGAAGCCTGAGCCCTGTAATCTTGCCACACTGGCCACAGCTTCAGGAGAGAGATCACTGCTCTCAAGAACTTACAGTCTAGTTATAGATACAAATGTACATGAAAAAACAACTAGCAATGGAAAGCAAGGCATGAAATATGATGAAACACTGTCAAGATGCTAAGTGTTACAACATATCACGCTCTGAACTTCACTTTGCTCATATGAAAAGCTGGAGATCTCTCTACCTCTTTCTCTTCCTCTTTCTTTCTCTCTTACATTCTTTTTTTTCTTTCTTTCACTCTCACTTTCTTTCCTCTTTTTTTCTTTCAAAAATAAAAAAAATAAAAAAATAAAAAAAAGAAATCCTAAAAAAAAATAAAATAAATACATTTTGAATGTTTATTCAAAAATAAATAAATGAATAAATTAAACTAAAAAGACTGAAGGGGAGGATTGATTCAACCTAAGGGTTAAAAACATGACTGTGGAGTCAGCTGGACCACTCTTTGAGTCCTACCTCTTTCATTTCCTAGCTAGATGGCTTGGAATATGTTTGATAATCTTCCCATAACTCAGTTTTATCATATTTACAATGGGCAAAACTACCCACCTCATATTGCTGTTGTAATTAAGTGAATGCAAGTTTGGTGCATCTCCAGGAATGTATCTAAGTCTTTTTAAAATTGATTATTGTATTATGCCTACTATAATGGAGTGTGTTTTCTATGACATTTTGTGATTCAAGTATAGATATTGTTACCATCAATGATTCAGGCTTTCCTAAAGGATTGGGCACATTCAGGTGACAGCATCCCTGCCACTCACTTGATTTTGACGAACTTCCGACATGGCACGGTGTTCCTCACACATGTCTCAGTCAGCGGGTCTATGTCTTCCACGATGACGAATGGGGCCTCCTCAAGGGTGACGATGCTGAGATGGTTGTCATCCGGCTCGCAGTCGGAGAAGGACTTGTACCTGGGCCACACGGCGTGCCTCAGGCTCAGCGTGTGGTTTTCCCACTTGCCCACCTACAGCACAAACACAAAGACACAGCTGTGCTTTCTTCTGCCACTGATTTCTGGAGAGGCAAATCCTTTCCCTGCTGGAGACATCCAACCATCTCAAGGGCTTTTCTGCCACATACCTCGACATATGCATCTACTTCTGTGCAAAGACAAATGGGCATAAAGAGAAAACAGAATATGGGGCAGTTCTCCATCCCAGCCTCTCTTATCCCCAGAGGAATCAAATACGCATCTCTGGAGGCAGTGCCCAGGCACCAATACCTTTAGAGCTCCCCAGGTGGTTCTAACATTCTGCCAGAGTTCAGAAACACGGATGGCATGGAAACGGCATAGACTTTCAGAATCAGAGAGGTCTGGGTTTGAATCTCCAACTGTACCCCTTACTAGCTGCACAACTCAAGGCAAGCTCTTAATCCTAAGATCTTCTGTTTTCTCATCTGTATAATGAACACAATTCCCCCTACTTCATAAGGAGGCCAAGGGAATTCAATAAGGCAGTGCAGGAAAAGCAAAAGCACAGTGCTTGGCACATCATAGGGACTCCATATTGTTTTTAAGTATAAAGAAGAGAAAGTGAAAAGAAGAAAAAAGGTGCAAAGATGAAGAAAAAGAGAAAAGGGGAAAAGAAGATGAAGCTGGAGAGTGAAAAGAAGAGGACTGGGGAGTAAGACAACACAAGAGACAGATGGAACAGATGGGGAAATGAAAAGCATTGTTTTGACCCCAGATACGGTTCTATTTAAGTTGCAAATGAAGGTGAACTTTTATTAATCCTGCGCAGAGTGGAGACTGTTACTGCTTAGTGTGCATCAAGACCTGTCAAAATAGAATCGATTGTATTCCCTTGGAGCAGCAGTCGGCATCTTAGAGAAATCAAATTGAAGGCTGTATATTTTGAACCTTAATTTTAGTTGACAGCTTATTGGCACTATTCACATACATGCTGGGAGGAAGCTTCCCCACGCTGCTACTTCTCCCTTCTCCTCCTGCTCCCACATGCGAGTGCTTGACACCACAGGTCAGCGCTTTATTTGTAATACAAACCTTGAGGAAAACACCTCGTCTGAAAAGCTAAGTGCCAAATCCAGGCTTGTCTGTGTTGACATGACCCACTCACCTCTCCTCCTGTAATGTTAAGTGTCACCAGAAATGAATCTCAGGCCCTTAAAGAGAATTCGAACATGCCGGACACCAGGAGAGGTGACAGGGTGGGAGGAGAGAAGACAATCAGTGCTAAGATTACCTCATCAGATGGGCTCGAAAATTTTTCCTGGCTGTAAAGAAACATTTCCTGTGGCTAATTACAAAATTGTCCAGCACTGCTGATACATTTCTTTTTAAGATAGGAAGGTGAGTAGAGCAATTTGGTCAAACACACACACACATGTTCACTTATTCATGCTGTGATATGTAACAGGCTGGGGAGAATGTTGAGTCCACTAAATTCTTCATTCATTTGACACAAATTTATTGAAGACCTACTATGTCCCAGTGCCAGCCTGGGAATAATGATGGCTAAAACAGAATGACTCTTGCCTTCTTGGAACTGTCAGTCAGCTGCATGAGATAGAACAAACCAAAAATACTAATACATGCAAATAGGTAAAGAAATATACAAGGTTTTCCTTTTGGAACATGTTATACCAATCCCTTTTCTTTCCATTTGTCTTGGAAGACTCAAACACAACTTTCAAGAGAGGTTGGGTAGTTCAGTGGGTAAGAGAATGGCTTTTGAAGTCAAACAGAACTAGGTGTTAATCCTGGCTTCACCCACTATCTGAGCAGCTTTGGGAAAGTCATTCAACTTCTCTGAGCTTTACTTTCTCCATTTGTACAATGAAGAGAGCAACAGGGTATTACCTTAAGGACTTCAGTGAAGTTTGAATGAGCCAAAAAGTACCAAAAATATAGAGTGCAGGACCTGGCATGGCATGTAACAAACACGGTGGCTGCTATTATTTTACTATTGCTGTTGTCAGCATTTAAGACATAGCTGAACTATCACCTTATCTGTAAAATCATTCCCGCCTTTTCCAGTAACACAGAACTTTGCACCTATCTACAGCATAGCATTTTGATATTATAATTTTAATGACACAACTTTTGAGCACTTCTGTATTGTCAGAAAATGTGCTAATATCACCACCATAGCATTTTGATGTTATAATTTTAATGACATAACTTTTGAGCACTTCTGTATAGTCAGGAAATGTACCAACTTCTTAAATAGAGCCTATTTAAGAAATCCCAACTTCTTAATAGAGCCTACAAGGCTTTGCATCTTCTGGTCTCCACCTATCTGGAGTGCTCTTTCTTTCTCTGCTCCTCCACAATTCCTTCCCATAACTGCTACAGTCCAACTTATCCTGAATTTCCAATTTCAGCTTAAAAGTGTAACCTCTTCAGGGAAGATGTCTCTGATATCTTTCCCCTATATGCTCTCTTAGACCCGTGTTTCATTTCTTCCCCACAGTTTGCATGAACATATGTTTTTGTATAATTATTTGACTCATGTGTCTTCCCAATTAGCACAAAAATTTCATGCATGCAAACATTTTATCACTTACATTACCGTATTCTCAGTGACTAGCACAGTGCTTGGAACCTAGTAACCACTCAACACATATGTATGAAATGAATGACTCTGCTAAACCTGTCTACAATAGGATTAGTGCTTTTATGAAAGAGGTCCCAGAGAGACCCATTGCCTTTTCTACCATGTGAGTATGCAACAAGAAGATTGCTGTCTACGAACCAGGAAGCAGCTCTCACCAGACACTAAATCTGCTGGCACCTTGATATGGACTTCCCAGTCTACAGAAGAATGAGAAACAAGTTCCTGTGGTTTATAAGCCACCCAGTCTATGGTATTCTGTTATAGCAACCCAAATGGACTAAGAATCAATCTAGTCCAATGGCCAGAATGGAAAAAGATTATAGAAGTCACCATGGATATATGTCCATATATAACCTGCCTGAAGATGGAATCGTCTTTGCCTACTCAATCCGATTTTTTTTTATTACAGAAATGTTTGAATGTATATAAGAGTAGAATCATATACTGAACCTCCATATTCCCAATATCCAGCTTCGATAATTAGTACTCAGGACCAATTTTGTTTCATTTATACTCCTACTCATTCCTCTTATATTACAGAAAAAAAATCCCACATGATTTATTCACAAATCCTTAATTTGATTTAAATATCTAAACTTCATTTGCTTAAGAATATTATACCTCAATAATCTAAAGTAAGCTATGTGTTTATGTATATGTTTTACCTATAAGTCTATGATTTCCAGCAGGAATTTTATATGTATAATGATTGGTTTCTATGTCCACAGCATCTAAGTCAGGGCATGCCACATGGAGGGATGTAATGGGTAGTTTCCGGTGGAGTGAATAAACATACGGCCTGTATTTTTTAAATGTGCATGAGTCAGAAAATGTTAGTAGAATGATTAATGTGTCCATATGTGCGTCAGCTTTGGAGTCTTGTACCCTAGGCAAAATATGGAAGCATCAAGGACCTGTATTCTCTCTCTTGTTCTTAATGCAACGTCAGCCCCAAAGACTCAGAGTCATTGAGGGTGGCTGTCTGAATAGCCTCTGGGTATTAAATTTCCCCCAGAGATAGCAAATACCATCATGCTGACACCATTTAAAAAGGGACTCCAGCCAATCTGATGTATTCAGGGTGAAAGTAAGATCCAATGGGTTAAATCCAGAAGACCTCAGTTTCGGTTGCCATGTTGCCTGTGCTTGCCTCAATTTTCACAACGGGATGGAGTATGTATGCTCTCAGTGCCTTTCTTTAGACATTGTATCCAAAATGGAAGCACCCTGTGCACTCTGAAGATGGCAGCCAACAATCTCTCTGCTTCTACCTTGGACCTAATGGTGACTCTTCTGCTATTCTCTAAACTGGACCTTTTTCCTGTTCCCAATCACCTCCATAGAAATGAACACCACACTCAGCTTAGTATGTAACTTTAGATCAGCAGTCCTGACCCATATAAGCTATTGTCAAGAGTGAGTCCATACCAGGGTTGCACCACATTTCCTCCAGCAGTGCTTCCAGGAAAAAGGTTTCAATCCATTTCCTCCAGCAGTGATTCTAGGAAGGAGGCTTCAATGCATCAGAACAAGTGAAATGATATAGTCGTTGTCAATCACATGTTCCTATTTTTGTAGCACGGAGGGAATGTGAAGTTCCAGGACACCTCGCCAAACTTCCGGTTAGATTTATACACAACCAGGACAGGCAAGCACACTTTGTGTGTGTGTGTGTGTGTGTGTGTGTGTTGGATACATGCACATGTATATGCACATATGGATTGCACTGACTTTTCAGGAATCAACTTAATTGCACAGAACCCCTCTCTTCTCTCCTTTACATGACACAGGACAAGAGGGTTCAGAATCATTAATACCACAGGCTTACAGATCAGACAGATGAACAGGTTCAAATCTTGTCATTGCTTTAGCCATGTGACCCTGCACAAACCACATAATCTTTTTGAACCTTAGTTAACTCAATCACTAAATGAAAACAACACTTCCACTTCATATGCTGTTATGAGGTTTACTTATAAGATAATGACAACAAACATCTCTGAGTGCACAGTTCCTGGCACACAGAAAGTTCTACATATGCGGTACTATTATCATTAATTCAACATTTGTTAAACTTATCTTCAGGAAAATGAGCTTCTGTAGCAGAAGAACCAATTGACAAAGTGTCATCTGAATTTCTTCCATGGCACTCCCTTGACTTTTGAACTCACTTATTGGATCTCATTCTCCTCACTGTAACAGGAATGAGGGGAGTGGGTTTGAATTAGGTAATCTCTAACGTCTTTCGGTTCCAGCACTCTATGTAAAATTCAAGGATAAGCTGCTCTCCCAAATCTCTCCTAATTTGACATCAGGGTAACAAGTACATAATTAGAGGAGGGGTGAAGGTAGCACTCCTTATTTGATGTTTAATTCTGTATGGCAACCATATGTTAGGGCAGCCTTGCACTCAGGGAGAAGAGACAGCAGCAAACAACCAAATGGAAAGCTATCTCTAAATAAGGTGGTAGGATGGTTCTGATAACCAACTGGAAGACTGAGGAAAAAACAACATGGTCAATAGAGCCCTTTTGGGTATTAATTTCCATGCTGCACAAAAAAACAGTGGTACTCAAATCTGAGGCTTTTGTCAAAGCTGGCTCTTCCTCATTCTCTAGAGAAGGGCATGAGTTCAAATCCTGACTTGTCCATTCCTAGCCGAGACACAGTGGACAATAATGACAAAATCCACTGTTAACATTGATTAGGGCTTTACTATGTGTTTCCAGGAACAGTGCTAAGGGATTTTTATACATCATATGACTCAATCCTCAAGGCAACTCTAGGACATAGATAACCATAATTATCCTCATTGCGTGTTGAGAAAAATGAGGCTTAAAAATATTACGTTTCTTGCTCAGGTCAGATCATAAGGGTCACAGTAAGAATTTAAATTCAGTCAGTAAAAACCTAGAGCACTGCTTAATCATTAACTCCCTCTTTGAAATTTAGTTTCTTCATATTTTACGGGTTACAACAAGGTCACCGAGTTGTTATAAGGATTACATGAAATGATAAAAATAAGTCTTTCTGTTTCTACTATTCTGAAAGCTTTAAATACTAATTTCTGTGATCCTAAAAACAGACCCATGAATAACAAGCTACTTTTATATCCATTTTATAAATAAGGAAACTGAGGCATGGAGTTTAAGTAATTGTCCAATTCATATGGTTTGAGAGTAACAGAACCAGGATTCGAGTTCAGGACTCATTTTTAAGTCAGTGAAGAAATACAATTAGAATTTTCCACTAAAGAAAAAAAAAAAAGAGAAAAACTTCATAATGCAGAAATGTGACAGACATGATGTCAGCCCTATGATCAAAGCCAATATTGACAATGATAAATCATTCTAACAGTACATATCCTTAATATGTGATGTTAATGATGTGGTGGTCTTCCTGTGTGGTCTTATAACCTCAGTGTAATTATAAGAAAACTATCAGAAAAATTCCAATGTAGGGGTATTCTAGAAGCCAACTATCTGACCAGTACTCCTCCAAATTGTAAGGTCATTAAAAAATAAGAAGGTCTAAGGAAGTGTCCTAGCTAAAGGAGCCTAAGGCAATATTATGATTACATGTCATATAGGATCCTGGATCAGATATCAGGATGAAACAAAAAAAGAAGATTAGATAAAAACTAAGGAAATCTGAATAAAGCATGGGTTTTAGTTAACAGTAATACATTGACTCACTGCGACAAATATACCATATGAATGTCAGGCGTTAATAATCAGAGAAACTGGGCATTGGGTATGCGAGAAATCACTAGACTACGTTTGCAAGTTTACTGTAAATATAAAACTAGTCTAACCTAAAAAGTTTATTCAAAAACTGTTTTTGAATCAAAAAAGAGAGTTTTTTAAGAACAGAAAATATGTTCTCAGACACAGAGTACCAAAGTTGCCAGGAGATTAAACTTTGGAGGCAGCTACGCTGGCTTCAAATCCCAGTACCACTTGTGAGCTGTGCCACTTGGGCAAATTGCTTAATGTCTATTTGCCTCAGTTTCATCATCTGAAAAATGGGATAATGTTAATAGTACAATTCACAGGATTGCTGAGAGGACTATATTAGTTAATGTATATAAAGCCCACAGAGGAATATACAACACTATGGTCTATGTATTGCTATTTTGTCATTGTTTAAATCAATGGAGAAACAATTTTAGAGTGGAATTTAGATTATCTTCATATTTAACATCATAAGAGCTTTTCTTGATACTAACTTTAGTTTGCTTTAGACACAGTTTTTTCCGTGTCAGTAGTTTTAGCCATAAATCATGCTTTTCTCCACATTTCTCCCAAAGGTTCTGTAATAGCCTTATGCTGTTTTGTCTGTCATTAATTTATGAGATTTTTAGTTATAGCATATTAATTTTCCCTTGGAGAGATCCCTGCCACCAATTTCACGAATAGGCATGTGTCCTTTATTTGGCCAATCAGTACACTGATTGGCTCAGGAATGTGCATGTGACCTAAGCTAAGCCAATGAGAGTTTTCCCTGGGACTTATGCTGGAACTATTAGGACAGGGCAATCATGAGAGAACAACTTATCAAAAAATTAATATTGAGCTAAGTAAGAAATTGATAGAAGAGAGCAATAAAGTGGGATGGCATTGCTTGAGGGTTTTTTTTTTTTTTTCTTTAGATGGAGTCTCGCTCTCTGGAGTGCAATGGCGAGATCTTAGCTCACTGCAACCTCTGCCTCCCGAGTTCAAGTGATTCTCCTGCCTCAGCCTCCCAAGTAGCTGGGATTACAGGTGCCCATCACCACACTTAGATAACGAGATATATATATATGTGTTTTTTATATATATATAAAAACATATATATATAAACATATATATATATTTTTTTTTTTTTTTCAGTAGAGACAGGGTTTCACCATGTTAGTCAGGCTGGCCTCAAACTCCTGACCTCAGGTGATCCACCCACCTTGGCCTCCCAAAGTGCTGGGATTACAGGCGTGAGCCACCACACCCAGCTGGTTTCTGACTTTCTTACACAAGAGGAAGTTAGGGAAATACTTTTTATCTCTATTATAAAGTTTTTTGGTACTTAAAAACAGTTCTCAGTTCAACAAAATAGGTTGTGTGGGAGGAGAAAAAAAATCTTTACCTTCAAAATAAACTGAATTTTTGTGATAAGCCTTTGAGTGTTTTCAGAAAATACACTGAAGTTGTGAAGACAAAGAAAAATAACTGACCTCTGACGGAGAAAAGTGATTTTGCTAAAAGAAATATAAAAAGGGTAGATTAACTTTGTAATGATTTTTTTCATTCTTATTAATAAAATTTAAATACAGTGCTTTTAGGAAGCTAATTGCTCTTCAGCTCCTAGAAAGAGGTTCTTTAAAGGGCAGTGATTACTTATCAAAATGTTCAGCCAATATGTTCTCAGAGCAGAGATAATTTCATCTCCAGAAACTGTGTGCCTCAAGTTAATATACACCTCTTATGTCCAGATAAATTCAGAGAGATGTTGCCGAGGCTGCAAAAGGCAAGAAGAAATTAGGTTAATAGATGTGCATGGCTCTTTCAAAGAGATCTGAGTATATGATCTTATTTGATCTATTTATTAAATGCTTACAAGAGACAATTAAAATAACCTCATCACGGGTCTCCTGGTCTCAGAAGCCACCCGCCAAAAACAAATCTCTAAACACCCAAATTATAGATCTACTCCATGCTCAAGTCCCTCTACATCTCATGCTGCCCACAAATCCAAATCCAGACTGCCCTGTACAGTAAAAGCTCCTCTATAATAGAGGCCCAATCAACCTCACTGTTCTCTTTTTCTCACTTTCTCTCTCTCATTCTCTTACATCATCACACTAAAACACACACATACTTATACCTACACATACTCACGATTAAACATGAAAGAATTCATAATAAAGATAAAAAGTCCCTAACTTCATCTTGCATATAGGGAGTTTATTAGAATTAAAGTAGCACTAAAAATGATGCCTGATACATAAGTGTCTGGTGAATGTCAATTTTTACTGTTATCATAAGAACTCAAGCAATGCCATCACCACACCTAAATATATATATATACATATTCCTATGCACCTGTACACAAACCTCTACATAAAACACACTTATATACAGGTACACTCATGCCTACTCACATCCACATTATACATATATACATTCACACCCACATGCACAACTACAAATATACACATACCTAGCACAAAGACATACACTCACACCGCCACACACTCTCTCTCCCCCCCCACCACACACAGAAGATATGAAGCTACAATGATGCATACACTTTTCATAAAACACACCCTCAACAACACCCACGTTCCTGCCTATGCCTACAGTATTTCTTCTGCCAGAAATTCTTCTCCTTATGATCTCCCTCTACTGAAATCCTACCCACTCTTTTCAGGCCTAGCTCAAATGCCAATACTCCCATGGAACCTAACCCTCCATCTGGAATTCATTTTTGCATTTTCTTTGCCTTTAGAACAGACTTTCTCCTCACTCGTTTATTCATGAGCTCACATGCATTCAGTGCTTTCCATTGTGCTAGGCATTGCAAGAAGCCCTGGGGCTACAATGGTGAATAGTCCTCAGAGAGGACTGTCCTATCCCCAGAGTTTCTAATCTAGGTGGAAAGAAGTCAAAGCTCAACAGCAAAGAAGTGAGACAAATGCTATGCCGGGAGCAAGCACAGGATGTTGTTGAAGAGCACAGCTTCCTAATCTGGAAGGGAATAAAAAAAATGCTTCTAACAGGAAATGGCTTCCAAATATGAAACAGGCCAGGCGCAGTGGCTCATGCCTGTAATCCCAGCAGTTTGGGAGGCCAAGGTGGGCAGATCACTTGAGGTCAGGAGTTCCAGACCAGCCTGGACAACATGGTGAAACCCCATCTGTACTAAAAATACAAAAATTAGCCAGGCCTGGTGGTGTGGGTCTGTAATCCCAGCTACTCAGGAGGCTGAGACACGAGAATCACTTAAACCCAGAAAGCACAGGTTGCAGTAAGCTGAGATTGCACCACTGCACTCCAGCCTGGGTGACAGAGCAAGACTCTGTCTCCAAAAGTAAAACAAAACAAAACAAAACAAAAAAAGGGAGAAGAAAAAAGAAAGGACCGGGGGAGTTAGTGGATCACCTGCTATGGGGTTTTACTTTTATCCTATGGGCAAGTGACATATGTAAGGGATGGGGATGAGGACTTATTGAAGACTTATTGAAATCACTCCCCCAATTAGAAGTGGATTAAACACTTCTTAATGCAGCGCAGAGAAAGAATTTGTAGCTAGAAGATTCAGAAGGCAGAATGACAAGCTGGGAGGCGGCTGCAGGAATTTGGATGACAGAAGGCCATGGTGGTCAGGCTGGCATGAACTCAAAGTGTAGAATCAACAAAACTGAAATGGGCTGTGTAGGGGTGAGGAATGAGGGCCCAGTTTGCCTTAAATTATGGTTCTGTAGAGTGTCGTGGCTGGCCAGTCTTCCTCAACCACATGATCCATGTTTAGTATAGTATAGTGCTCACCCTCAACGCAGTTCAAGAAATATCTGATGAACTGAATTCAATTCTGACTGTAGCATATCATCAATTTTTACTTAGAATTCAGAGTTAAAAGAGGGAAGTTCCCTGTTTCCTCATCTCCTTTCCTTGGAGACAAGACAATAGGAATTGCAAAATTAAAAATCAGAGAGGAAATTTATTAAAACCAACAGCAGAAGCAGAGTTCAGGCTGCCTGTGCTCTAGTCTGACTGGGCCCGGTTAGCTCATTGGGTGGTTTCAAAACCATGGGGAAACAGGCTTTAAAACAAACATGTTGAGCTTGCAAACCTTCGGAATACATTTCACTCCAGAAAATAAGCAGTGATTTACTCCCAAGCTGGAGAAAACATGAGTAATTAACTCTTCAGGAAGACGATGTTAAGGAGGAAAACAAAGCAAACAGGAGACCAATTTCTATCCATCTGAAATATAAAGTCTGCCAAAGGACAGGAGATAAATGGCTGTGAAGGAAATTTAAAATGATTTAGGGTGCATATTTAGCATAAGTAGCAACATCGATTAGCATCACTTCCATGCCTCTGCATGCACGTCTGACACACAAACAAACTGATCGCAGGTTAACACACAAGTAATTTTGTGTTTTGGGTTGCTACGTGAAACCAAAAGCAGATCTGAATGTAACTGATTTGGAAACAACAATAAAGATATCTGAGCCACTACTGTGGCTTGATATTAGGTTGAAATATGCTGTATCTGGAGTACTTTGCAGTTGAGTTCAGTGATTTTTTTTTAAACCAATACCTGATTTAAACAGTGTTCAAGAAAACTAGTCTGCTGAAACCAAGCGTCGCTTTGGAAATCAATTTTCCCTTGCGTGGTATGCACAAACAAGTTTCTATGAAGAAATTGCTAAAAAGCAGGTGTGGGTCAAACCTGCTCTGTCTTCACTGCCATGAGCCTTGGATGGCTGCCGGCAGAGTGAAACTAAGAACTGCTTGTCAGATATTGAGATAAAGTGCCTGCTTCCTCTGAAAGCACTGTTTTAAATGCAATGATTGGAGTTGGTGGGATTGTGAAACTTTGGCATGGGTAAGAACCTTCCCTGGAAACTGATTAAGAATGCAGACTCCCGGATCTCTGGAGTATTGGAATCAGTAGATCTGGCATAAGGTGTAGGATCCTGACTTTTCAACCCATGTCCTAGGTCATTCTGCTCCAAATAGTCTAAGGACCTCATTTTAAGAAATACCAGGAGGATCATACCTATGACTAACAGACAGGATTAAATACAGCGTAAGACCAAGATGGAAATCTTTCTTCTTGGGTTACTTATGTAACCAGTGGCAATTGCCAGCAGATCTAAATGAGTTTAATCAGCTATTAGAGCCTTAATTAAATTCCTCTCAGTTGAAATTTCAGAATTGCCTAATTGTTACACAGCTCACATTGGAGCAGTAGGTTTTTTTTTTCCTCCTATAATAACTGCTCTCAAGATAATCTAATATCTTTATGGATAACAGCGTCAACTGTCTTAGTACCCAGTACTGATCTGGTAATTCATAGAAACCTGTTTTGATTGTTGTTATTTCCATGAACACCCTGCATCTCCACTTCTATTCTCCTCTTGAGGCTCAGCCAACAGGAGAAGAGCTCAATACTTGTTCAACCTCAAATGTAAAAGTGGAAAATCTTTGGAACAAAGAGCCATCATTTTCTTCAGGAGTTCATGTATAATCTCCAGTCCCCCAGAGTTCCTTTGTTGCCAGATCCCTGGGGATAGATAGGAGTCCTATTTCTTTGGTTTACTTTTAATTCTTTCTGTGCTCTAAAAAGTGAGGGGTTCTTGTAATTAGCTAAGAAGTTAATAGTGTTTTCTTTCTCTCTTTTGGTTCTACCTTGGAGTAATGTAACGCCAGAGACTTGAAAATCAGCAAAAATAAAAAAGGAGCTCTTTCATAATCATGAATTAATTTTTTGAACTTGCTCTTGGGAGTGCTTCATTTTGCAACTTCCATATCAGTCCGTCTTCCATGGGCTGCAATAATAACTATTAAATAATTAACGAGTATAATTGCTGGCATTTATTGAAGTACTGTGATCACCCCAATGGGCATTTTTTCATTCTACCCACACAGTCTTCTAATAAAAGTGCCATTATTAGTTTCATTTTATGAATTGGGAAACAGAGAATGTAAGTGACTTGCTCAAGATCAAACAGCAAGTGAAAGGACCTGGAATCTGAGCTTGGCCTTCAAGGGTTAGAGCTATTACCACTGCCTGATATTTCCAAGGCTACCATCCTATTTGCTTTGGGAAATATTAAGGCAAACATGAACAGTTTGCTTTCTTGAGGGAAGATTTCAGGGATCGGGTGGTAAGAGAGTATTAATAATTAGCACCATGCGGAGAGAGATCCAAGATGGCCGATTAACAACAGCTCAGGATTGTAGCTCCCAGTGAAAGCGCAGAGAGCGAGTGGACGCCGCACTTTCAGACGAATTTTTGTTGCCCACAGACTAGGAGATTCCCGGCGGAGGAGCC
>CAUYLG010076845.1:0-14353 GCA_963573385.1 Cacajao melanocephalus
GAAAATTATCTGTTTGTTTTGTGATTCTCATGCTCTCCTAATTATGTTCTCCTTTTGTTTAGTAGTATTTTATCTTCTTCCCCAGACTTGCTGTGTTGTAACTTTCTGTTCCCCTTTATTGTATAGACTTAACAATATAGGCTAACGTCAGTTGCAAAAGCTGAAGGTATATATTGGGACCCTATGCACAAATAAAATTGCTGTCTAGGCACCGCCTATTCAGACCTCCAGACCCAATCTGTCTGTCTTTCTTTTTTTCTGCACACTCTCTCTTCCAGGTTTTGGGACTCTCTTGCTGGCCAAGAGTCCCCGGCAGACGTGCCGTTCCCAACAATTACCCAAGTGGGAATAACTATCTCAGAAGAATTTTGACCATGACTTGAGCAGTGGCTTGTCTATAAGGAAAGGCTTCCATGCAATAAAACATTTATAGATCATAATAAATATATATGTATAGCTATGGGAGGAAGGTAGCTGGCTAAAATCTATTTGCCAAACTTCAAATGATCCACTGGGTAAAGTAAAATGGCCAGGAGTGCTACATATAGCTTTTTCTGGATTAAACAGTACTGGTGGCACTAGTCAAATAAGCACTTTGGGAAGATGGTTTTTACATTACCAACTATACTCTTTTACTTGAGAAATTAATTTATCAGTTGCCCAATAAGTCAAATTTTTTGTATTGTATTGTAGTTAAGAGCAGATATATTACTGAATTTGAAATAGCATTTTTTCATCAGATCCAAACCAGAATGATTTTTGATAATCAATAAATAATCTAATCAATAATTTTTCCAATTTTGTCTTTCAGCTTTTGGTGCCTTATTTGTGCATCTTTGATAATTGTTCTTAAACCATCTTTTAAGGATCTTCTTGTGGGTCCATGACAGAGTAATCAATTGAACATTAAAGAGCAGCATTTTCTGTTGCATTATCAGCATGGTATTTTTTTTCTAGTTTGAATGTTCACATGGTCTAGTTTTAATATTCAATAATTTTGATAATAGCTAAAGCAGCTGATAGCTGGATGGCATCAAGTAAGTCTTAGACATAGTACCTATTCTTAGTTTGGCCTTTAGTGGAAGTGAGAAATCTCTAATTCCATAACATTTCAAAATAATGAGCAACCCTAAAAGCATATCTACCATCTGTATATCTTAGCAGATCCCTTACAACAAGTAGGCAAGTAAGGCAAAATGTTCACCATGTTGGGCAAGGACAACCATGGGTAAGGGGACAGACTCAGTAACTTTAAAAGAAGTGGTAATTATATATTCTGTACAATATTTACCCATAACATTCTTTACATATGATACATCTATGAACCATTATATTTTGTGTTGTCTAACAATCTCTTATAAATCATTTTGGAGAGTTGAAAGGCAGTCAGGTAGAGTCAAAGAGTCATGGTAAGGTTTTATCAGAAGAAAGGGATAAAACAGTAGCAGAATTAAGATTGTTATATTTAGAAAAATTTGAGCAGTGGCTACCAAAAAAAAGTATGTAAATGGTAAAACAATTGGCAGAGAGGAATTAGGTATGTCATAAATTTAGAAACTCTTTGACAGTGTAGGTAACAAAAATGGTCAGAAAAGATATCATGACTTTTTGATGTGTGGATTTAAATAACACGGCAATAGCTGGTATAGTTCTGAACAGCTCAATCTCTCAGTTACTGGCTCTAGTTGTTGGCTGCAATATCTTGTTGGCTGCAATATTCAAAAAAACAATGTTGATTTTCATGTTTTTGTGTTATGACACTCAAGGAATTTCCTTCCTTTTTATAAGTAAAAAGGAAGAAAAGGAGTTGATAATTGGGATGCCCCAGGATAGGGGTATTTAAAAGTCCTTCCTTTAATTCAGTAAGTATAAAAATATTTAAGATTTTTTTTTCCATGCAATGGAATCAGGTTTAGAGGAATAGAATAAGGCAGGTAGAGGTTCAGCAATCAAATACAAGTCTGGAATAAAGTTACTGAAGTATCCAGTGAGTTCAAGAAAACCTCAAAGTATCTATGTAGCTTTGGGTTTAGGGAAGGACACCTTTGATCAATTTAAGGTCCAACGGTAGTGTTGTTTTAGAAATTAGATGATCCAGATTATGTAACTTGGGACTTGACTAGCTGTAAGTTTTCTTTATCAAACATATGACCTTTTGTAGCTAGAAGTTTTAATAAATGTACACTGCCTTTCCTACAGGCTGTCTGCAAGTGAAAATAAATAATTATTTACATAACTTATGTATTCTTACTTGTAGTAAGGACAAGTGTTGGGGAAAAGTTATGTATATTACGTCCATCTTTAGAATGTAAGAGAAATTTAAAAAGGGTTTCAGTGTAATTCTGAGGCATTTCAGTATAAGTTTAATTATATTGCTATCCTTTTCAGGTGAAAGCAATTATATAGTAACTAGTTTTATCAACAGGAATGTTGAAGAAGACAGTATAGAGGTCAATGGCAGTAAAACCTTTACTCTTGGTTGCTGTTGAAGACAACAAATATGGGATTTAGAACTATAGGATAATGGGGTATATCAATATTATATACGGCTCAGAGATCCTGAACAAATTTTTATCTTTAACCATTAGTGGAGTTTTTTTTTTTTTTTTTTTTTTGGTCTTGTGATATTGTTTAATTTTAGGAAAGGGCTTGTTTGGCTATATTTTGATCAGGGATGTGCTGTTGATTCTACCAATATCTCTTGATTAAGTAGCCCATGAAAAGACAGGTATTTGATCCACTAGGAAACTTTTAAATAACACCTCTTATCTAATCCACAATAATCACCTGTAGGCATCTGTCATTATTGTAAACAACCTAGCCAATGGGAAAAAAAAATGTCATAAACTCAAACAATTGAAATTATCTTTGCTATAGTTTAAATTGTCCCTCTAATCCTCATGTTTAAATTTGATCTTCAATGCGGAAGGATTTTCTAAATATCCCTACTTCTAAAGCCAGTGAGAATATCTTTGATAGATGGAACAGCATAACAAATAAGTGGGATATTATTCGTAGCATCCAGTAAACTGTTGCGCTTACGAAACTCTAACGTTTTTCCCTTTTGGGAGAAATAGATGTCAGCATGGTATTTTTTTCAAAAAGTCTCATCTGAATAAATGACCTGGAAAAGATTTTGCCAGGAACAAAGGATGAGTATCCAGTAAAGGATCAACATGAAAAGCACTGGGCTGGGACATGAAAACCACTGGTAGTTTATGAGAAGATCCCATCATTTGAATATTTGTATTACTTGAAGCATGAGTTGTTGTGGTTTGTGGTGTTGAGCACTGGTAGTGTTGCTCCTGTATCTATGAAAACAGTCAAGATCTCTATCAATTTGAATGGTAGTCTCCTCAAGGTGATTAAAGGGAATGATTTCAAAGCCCCTTAGAGCCCCTTTATTAGAACGAAGAAGCTGAAGGGTTAAATCAAGAAGGCTTTTTGTCTATTTGTGTTGCTATGAGGGAATACCTTATGCTGGGTAATTTATCAATAAAAGATGTTTATTTGGCTCACAGTTCTTCAGTCTGTACAAAAAGCATGGTACTTGCCTCTCCATCTATGGGGGCCTAAGGCTGCTTCTAATCATCATAAAGGAAGAAGGGGAAAGGAAGCTGGCATGTGCAGAGATCACATGGTGAGAGAGGAAGCAAGAGGAGCAGAGGTGCAAGGCTCTTTTTAACAACCAGCTCTCATGAGAACTAATAGAGTGAGAATGCAGGCATTACTGCAAGGATGGCACTAAGCCATTCACAGGGAGATACCCCATGACACAAACATCTCCCATTAGGCCCCACCTCCAATGTTGAGGATCGAATTTCCACATGAAATTTAGGGAGATAAACCTCCGAACTACAGAACGGACTATTGTGATTGCTTAAGTTTGTGATAGTTTTTCTTCAAGTGGCTTGGAAGAAAATTGACAATGATGATAGACGACAAGAAGTGTTTATTTTGTGGATTAGATGAGTTGTACCAATTTAGAGCTCCAATTGCTTTCTCTGGGAATGCACATCTGTTGTGAGTGGAGGTTTAGAATTTTAGTGCTCTTTTATTCTGCTGTACCCTAAAATGTAAGCCAATTGGTTTGCCAAATTAACAAGTCTGGAATTTGAATGATTTTTCATTTCATAAAAGCCCTTTTTACTAAGAGAGCAAGTTTTTGAGAGACCATTAACAAATGTAGAATTAAAGCCAACCCTAGTAGAGTCAACACCAATGCAAAGGCCAGAATTTTCTTTGAATATAACCTGAAATCTGATAGTTATACCTGGTTGATTTAGTCTTTGAGTATAAGTTTAAATTTTATTTCAAAGTATGGCTTTAGGAAATGTTTCAAGGATGGCCCTATGTAAACTTCTTGTTAGTTGCCAAGCCTGTTGCCAATATTGTAGGCCAGCTACTGGGAAAACAGGGAAAGGTCTTAATAAATCCTGTCAGGGATGGGAAGAATTGGCTTTTGCTATTCATATTGGGCTTGGTCTTCGTTCCAAAGTATGTGGACAATTTGATAAAGGTTAAAGAAACTGAGTTGTGTTGGGCATGGTGGTTCACACCTGTAATTCTAGCACTTTGGGAGGTCAAGATGGGCAGATGACTTGAGGTCAGGAGTTCAAAGCCAGCCTGGCTAACTTGAACATGGGAGGTGGAGGCTGCAGTGAGCTGAAATCACACCACTGCCCTCCAACCTGGGTGACAGTGAGACTCAATCTCAAAAAAAAACAAAAAACAAAAAAAAACAAAGAAAAGAAAAAAGAAAAGAAAAAAAATTCCTGAGCATGTGAGCTTGAATTGTAATTTATTGGCAAACCAATTTGGATACTCAGTAACTTTAGGCAATTCCGTGGCTATAGTACAGAATTCAGTTTTAGTTCAAGGGTCATAGGAAATCTGGGGAACCTCAGGATCATTAGAGGGTCTAATTGTAAAGGTGCAAGTTTTTATAGGTTGAGAATTGGGAAGTAGAAGGACGAGGAAAAATAGAAAAGGAAATATCAGGAAAGAAGAGAAGTTCAAACAGGAAGGAATGGAGACAAAAGACAATAGTTAGCAACTGGAAAAAGAAAGCATTTGTACTTCTAAGGATGTTTTTATTTAATTGTTTATTTGTGACAGATAACTTAGAGACAGTATTTTGAAGCATGGCAATTTTGAGTCTTGAATACATTTGGATACCTCAAGAGTCCTGTTATGGTATATGATCTGTTTGAACTGTTTAGTTTTGTAGCCACAGCCCTCTCATTTATTTTTGAGATAAGTAAATTTAGGGAGTTTAAAATAACCCAATGATACCAATTGTAATTTCTATGAAATAGTTTCATAGAATCAATCCATCAAGATTAGAATGCATGTGATGATGGGCTATAATGATTAAACATATAATCATCTAGGGTCTCCAGTAGAGGGATATCTTAGCATGTCTTTGAATATTGGGAGTTCTTTGTATAAATAAATTTATCTAGGTGATTTGGTTCAAAGATGAATACACAAAAGCTAATGTTAAGAACTGGTCATGCAAATGAACCAAAGAGTAAAGTACATACTCACCAGAAAGGATGGAAACCGTCTTTAATAGGAAGAGAAAAGTATCTCATAAGAAGAAGAGGAAAGGCCCCTTATAAACCAGTGGAGAAAGGCCTTTCATAAACCAAATTTCAAATAAAATTTAGAAACTCAAACCAAAAGAAAATGTGAGTTTGATCCAAGAAAGACTCACTGGGGGAAAAGGAAATGTATGGAAGCATGAGGCTAAAGGGCCCTGTTGTGAATATTGCATGTCAGTTCCGGGGAACACTGAATCTCTACAAGATGATTTCACTTTAGATCCCACTTCTGACATGAGGTAATACAGATATCAAATAAAAATATAGGTCAACTACAGAGGCTGATTCCTGTAACCCTACCACTTTGGGAGGCCAAGGAAAGGGGAATTCGGAGCTGGAGACCAGCCTGGACAAAAAAAAAATGATTTTTTTTTTCCTCTAAAAAAATAAGCAAACAAAACCAAAACAAAATTATAAAGAAAATATAAAGAGATATATCTCCAAGCATAAGGCTTTACATGGAAATAGACAAAGGATAGATTTGCTTTTGGAGGCATATAAACAGGCTGGGGTGGCCTCTGGTGTGTGCAAAGAACAAAGAAGGTGAGATTTTATTGGAATATAGAAAAGTTATAAAAATTGTTCTGAAAGAAAGTTCATTGTTACTATGCAGACATTGGTTAACTCTGATTGATAAATGATGACTAATATTAGGTAAAATTAGTCTTAAAATCATAGCAGGTTATTATGCTTGTGAGACAGTTTTTATAACATGCATTTGACCATGGCCTCTCAACTTTTAGTTGAATGTGACAGGAATTACTACAATTTGTATAATCAGTTTTTACCCTTTGGCCATATAAAAAAGATGATTCTAATTATCCTTACTCCACAAAAACCAAAATTATGATAGTAATGTCTCCTCATGAAACAAATATGCACTAATTAGAAAAGCAAGGGAAAAATTAAAGAAAAAGGGGAGATGTGGGAATTCAGTTAGGATGGTGGCAAAAATATTAAAGGAAAAGTATTAGAGACAGTTTTAAGCAATAGTTACAAAGCTTTATGGACAGCCAAAGGTTTATATAGCTTGTTATGATTAAATGAGTTGAAGGCAACCAGCTATTACTAAGGTATTAGGACAGTAGAGTAAATAATAGCAAATTTAAAATAAATTTCCCAAGATAAGTCTGTTTACCTCTCCTCCTTTGATTATTAGCAAAACCTTTGATCATCCACATGTGCTTAACTGCCTTCTACTCAGGGGGTCAGAAGAAGTTATTTACCCTCTAATGCTGTTAATCCAAACCTCCTTGTTCTTTGATATACTAAATAAAAGCCTTGAGTAGGGGATGCTCCAGGTGGCTTCCATTAACTTCTTTGAGTGAATGGTCCAGACACCCAGGCTCACTCTTCCACTGTATTCTGTATTTTAGTGTACATTATTCATCTGTCACTGAGTCAAGGTCTGCAGGACAGACCCCTGCAGGTGGGGATCCCAACAGTGGTGCCTTGTGTGAGAAAACTTGGCAGGTGAAGAGAACCTCGCTGTGATCATTACTGCAAAGAGAGCACAATGGACCCTCCAAAAATGAAGGTTAAAAGAACTGCGCTGTCAAGTCAGTAAAACAGTGAGTCAGTAAGTCATTGATACCACCCTAGGATTACCAAGTTCAGGGGGGTTTGTTCAGGCTGAAGTTTCATCATGGGACAACGGTTATTATCAACTCAACAGAAACAGTATATAAAAATATTAAAACAGTTGCTTAAAGCTAGTAGAGCCTCTGTTTTGCAGGCTCAATTAAAAAACTGAATGCAAATTGTTACTTCACTTAATCTATAGTTCCCAGCAGAAGGCATGTTAGATTTAGTGATCTGGGAACAAATAAAGAGAAATCTTAAATAGCATCATGCACAAGGGCAACAGGTCCCAGTAATGTTATCACCAGGCCAAAGTGAGAAGGAGGAAAAGGAGGATTTACCTGAGCACCCTCCTTCAATAAATAGGAAAAAAGACATTGGATACACTATAGCTATAGGACCTTGTCTTAAACAAGCAGTTTTAGAAGCCCAGTGTGCAGAATCAAGAAGGCAATCAGGTACATAAAAAGATCAGTAAAAGCATTAGAGGCCAAAGATGCACACCAACACTAGAGTGGCAAGAAGGAAAGGTTCAACAGCAAGAAAGGTCACTAACCTGCAGCCAGCAAATTCTCCCGGGAACTTGGCATGTGCGGACAGAGAGCCAGGCTCAGCATGCTGGAGTTAGCATGCTAGGGAGGGGCAGGAGGCTCTGCAGGAAGGTCTGCCCAGCCTGCAGCAGCCAGTGCAGGGAGAGAGCAGCCCAAGCATAAAATGGCCACCTTCCTGGGACCCACGCCATTGCCCTCTGGCTCTGCAGCTGGCTCATGGTGAAATTTCATGTTTCTTGTTTCCAAGCTCTGCTAAGATTTAAGTAAAATTTAAGAATTTGTAAGACCTTTTTCTAATAATGGCCACCATTGTTATTCTAACCCTACCTCTAATGTGTCTATCTCAAAATCCTATTAGAGCAGAACAATAGCCTCTGAAGGGAGAGAAATTACAGCTAGTCCATGAATTAGTAAGGAGCAATTAAAAGCCAGCCATATAGCTTTGCTCGTCAGTAGAAAAGAATTTCCTAATTGACTGATAAAGTGCAAAACCTGTTTTCTATCTTACAAAAACAACATTATTG
Source organism: Cacajao melanocephalus (assembly GCA_963573385.1). Taxonomy (NCBI): domain Eukaryota; kingdom Metazoa; phylum Chordata; class Mammalia; order Primates; family Pitheciidae; genus Cacajao; species Cacajao melanocephalus. The sequence goes on from CAUYLG010076845.1 coordinate 8,263, forward strand.
GCAGAAGCCTTATTTACCCTTAATTTTTTAAATTTAGATGACAAATTTCAATCAGCAGTAGAAAAGCACTTTGCTAAAACCTCTCAAGACAGAAAGATTGGAGAGAGTAATAGAGAAAAAAAATGAGTAAAAGAGAGAAAAGAAGATACAGAGATCAAAAAGAGATACAAAAAGTGAAACAAAGGAGAGAGACAAAGTAGGAAGAAGAGAAAGAAACATTAAGAAGTAAAGTTATAAAACAAAGTCAGAAAGTTAAGGCATGTTGAAGATTGTGAAAGTCATGAAAAATGTTATAGGAAGGAATTTATGCAAGAAATATATGTTTTTTGTTTTTAAGGTCTAAGAAAGTTTTAAAAGTTTAATTGTACAAGAAATTATGTGTGTAAACATACTGACTAAATTTAAAGAAGTATGAAACTGGAATCCATCATTCTCAGCAAACTGACGCAAGAGCAGAAAACCAAACACTGCATATTCTCACTCTTAAGTGGGTGTTGAATAATGAGAACACATGGACACAGGGAGAGGAACATCACATGCTGAGTCCTGTTGGGACATGGGGGGACTAGGGGAGGGATAGCAGGAAGTAGGGGGATTGGGGAAAGATAAAATTGGGAAAAATACCTAATATAGATGACAGGGGGATGGATATAGCAAACCATCATGGCATGTTTATACCTATGTAACAATCCTGCACAATCTGTACATGTACCCCAGAAATTAAAGTATAAAAAAACAGGTATCATCTAGTTTTCCTGTAAACTAGACATTAAAATAAAGTATAACAGGTATTTCTTAAAGCACTAACCTGCTCTTTAATTGCAAAAGGTCTCTTACGCAACCCATAGCATTTCTAGTCCACTAGCACAAGCCTGGAGACTACATTCTCAAAAAAAGATAGAAGAAAAAAACTTCAGCCAGCCTAGGAAAGACTCTGCTGGACCCGCAACCCTGTATGATGCGGCTTCCATGGATGACACACACTGTGGACATCACCTGGGGAATGCTGAAGAAGACAACACAGGAGGTTTAGGTAATCCTTCTCAGGACACAGACATAATTCACTTCAGATAATTTGTTTTCTTTTTACTCTCTCACTCTGCCTGCAATGTATATCTGCCACTCTCTATTGAGCCCATCTTCTAATCTGCCTTTCTTCTGCTCTGTTCCTTAGACAAACATCGCTTTCCCAGTTTCTAACAATGCAACTGCTTGGCTAAAAGAATTGACATACCCCCAGTGGGGTGCCTCAATAATGGCACATATTGAACTGAGGTGCCAGATAACACTACATATCACTCCACTATCCTCCCACTGTGTGTGAGTTATAAAGGTTCTAACACTTACTGTGTACCTGCCCAAAAACAAGTGTGGCTGCATCATGGCAAAGGAAATGCTTTAACATTCTTAGCTGCAGGTAGCCTCAAATCAGGCTATGCAATCAATGTTGCTTTTCCAAACATTCTTTCCTATGCTAAAGAACAAAGTTGGGAATGTAGTGGATTCCGCTTTCGTTGGAGGGTCTGTCACAGAAAACAAGCCTGTAGCCTCCAGTTAGGCAGTTATAACATCTTAAACTGGAGCTTCCATGGCTGTTTGCAGGGCAGCCTTACTAAAGTCTTCATCCATCACAGCATTAATCATGGTTTCATAGCCATGTCTCCTTCACCTATAATTTGGGTTGATGGGTGAATGGGATATTCCAGACCACAAGTAAAGTCCCTGCTACCCCAAGGCATCTTACTGCACCTGGGACATCTTAGTACCTCCCTTAATACCTGGCATAGGGCACATCACAAGTCCACTCACAACTATACTATAACCTTTCCTCATAATCACACTGATCAGTGCCTCATTTGCACTACCCATTAATATGTTTTCCTTAGGAGAAGTATCATTTCCATTATGCTCCAAAACTCTGTGTTTGTAATCTGGGTGCAGGGACAGGCTTTGTTTGCCTCAGGTATCACTAATCACAACATATATAATTTAAAGATTACTAGTGTCACAGTATTAAGAAGGGCACAGTATTAAGAAGACAATCTGAGGCATTCCTATTAGTCAATTTAACATGTGATTGGCAAGATTCCTCTGCTTTTTCCACCTTAGAACATACCCTGCCCCAAGACAGACATGAAAGATTCATAGTTACACTTACGGCCTTTATTGTCTCAGCCATAGTCATCCTGGCAACTGCCAGTATTGCTGTGGCATCTATTATTGAATCAGTACAAACAGCTGCCCTTGTATATAATGTGACCAAAACTGTGTCTAATGAACTTCACTTACAGCAAGGTATAGATCAAAAAATTCTTGCACGTCTGTTTAAGAATATGTGGGGGAGACGATCAAAGATGGCAGAATAGGAACAGCTCCAGAGTGCATTTCCCAGAGAGAACACTGCAGAGGGTGAGTGCTCACCTCATTTCCAAACAAGTTTTTACTGCCCACAAACCAGGAGATTCCCAGGCTGAAAAGCGCCAAGAGTTTTCAGTGCGGCAGCTTCACCCGGTTCAACATCGGTGTACAAAAACTCATACAAGTCTGGGCAGCCATTTCAACTGGCGCCTGGAATGCCTGGGAGACAGAGCCACCCATTCAACTGAAAGGGTGGGGGCTGAGACAGGGAGCCAGGGGATCTGGCTCAGTGGGTACCACCCCAACAAAACAAGCAATCTGAAATGCTCTGGCTTGAGAGTTTCACAGCAAGTGCAGCTGGACCCAGGACCATCCAGCTCAGTGGGGGGAAGGGCTTCCCCCACTTCCAAGGCAGTTAACAAAGCAGCAGGGCAGAGCCTGCAGCAGCTCAGCAATGCCTCTGCTGGCAGACTGTGACTAGACTACTCTGTGTGGGGCAGAGCATCTATGAAAAAAGGCAGCAGGACAACAGGAACTAATAAATAAAGCCAAACTTCCTAGGACAGAGCACCTGGAAAAAGAGGCATTTATGAATTCAGCTGCAGCAGACTTAAAGATACCGTCCCAGCAGCTCTGCATGGAACAGCAGAGCTCCCAGCACAGTGCTTGAGCTCCTATAAGGGGCACACTTTCTCCTCAAGCAACTCCCTGACCCCATATACCCAAAGAGACAACTCATAAAGGAGAGCTCAGGCCAACATCTGGCGGGTACCCTTCTGGAACAAGGATAGCAGAGGAAGAAACTGGCGGCAACCCTTGCTGTTCTGCAGCCCCTGCAGGTGATACCCAGGTGAGTGGGGTCTGGAGTGGACCTCCAGCAATCCTTCAGCAGAGGGGTCAGACTGTTAGAAGGAAAACTAGAAGCAGAAAGAAATAGCTTCAACATAAACAAAAAGGATGTCCACTCAGAGACCCAATCCGAAAGTCACCAACTACAAAGACCACAGGTAGATAAAACCAATAAGATGGGAAGAAACCAGCACAAAAAGGATGAAAACAAAAAAAATCAGAATGCCTCTCCTCCTCCTCCAAGGGATCAAAACTCCTCAACAGCTTGGTATCAAAGATTGATGGAGAATGAATCAGAGGAATTGACAGAAACAGGCTTCAGAATGTGGGTAATAACAAACTTCTCAGAGATAAAAAAAAAAAAAAAAGCATGTTCTAACACAATGCAAAGAAACTAAGAACCTAGAAAAAATGTTAGATGAGATGCTAACTAGGATAAACAGCTTAGTGAAGAATATAAACGACTTGATGGAGCTGAAAAACACAACACGATAATTTCATGAAGCATGGACAAGTTTCAATTGCCAAATCAACCAAGTAGAAGAAAGGATATCAGAGATTGAAGATCAACTCAATGAAATAAAACAAGAAGGAAAGAATAGGGAAAAAAAGAGTGAAAAGAAATGAACAAAGCCTCCAAGAAATATGTGAAAATATCTAATCTACATGTGATAGGTGTACCTGAATGTGACAGAGATGATGAATCCAAGCTGCAAAACACTCTTCAGGATATTATCCAGGAGAGCTTCCCCAACCTAGCAAGGCAGGCCAACATTCAAGTCCAGGAAATATATTCCTCAAGAAGAGCAGCACCAAGATACATAATCGTCAGATTCACCAGAGTTGAAATGAAGGAAAAAATGCTAAGGCAGCAAGAGAGAAAGGCCAGGTTATCCACAAAGGGAAGCCCATCAGACTCAAACTGTATCTCTTGGCAGAAACCATACAAGCCAGAATAGAGTGGGGGCCAATATTCAACATCCTTAAAGAAAAGAACTTTCAACTTAGAATTTCACATCCAGACAAACTAAGCTTCATAAACAAAGGAGAAAGAAAACCCTTTATGGACAAGAAATTGCTGAGAGATTTTGTCACCACCAGGCCTGCCCTACAAGAGCTCCTGAAAGAAACACTAAACATAGAAAGGAACAACCAGTACCAGCCATTCCAAAAAAATCATAAAGACCATCAACACAATGGAGAAAATGTGTCAACTAATGGGCAAAACATCCCGCTAGCATCAAAATGACAGGATCAAATTCGCACAAGAATATTAACCTTAAATGTAAATGGACTAAATGCCCCAATCAAAAGACAAAGACTGGCAAACTGGATAAAAAAGTCAAAACTCACTGGTGTGATGGATTCAGAAAACCCATCTCACATGCAAGGACATACATAGGCTAAAAAATAAAGGGATGGAGGAAGATTTATCAAGCAAATGGAGAGCAAAAAAAAGCAGGAGTTGCAATCCTAGTCTCTGATAAAATGGACTTTAACCCAACAAAGATCAAAAGAGACAAAGAAGGACATTACATAATGGTAAAAGGATTAACGCATCAGGAAGAACTAAGGATCCTAAATATATACGCACCCAATACAGGAGCACCCAGGTACATAAAGCAAGTTCTTAATGACCTACAAAGAATCTTAGACTCCCACACAATAATAGTGGGAAACTTTAACATTTCGCAGTCAATATTAGACAGATCAACGAGACAGAAAATTAAGAAGGATATCCAGGACTGGAACTCAGATCTGGACCAAGTGGACCTAATAGACATCAACAGAAATCTCCACCCCAAATCCAAAGAATATACATTCTTCTTACCACTGCATGGCACCTACTCTAAAACTGACCATATAATTGGAAGTAAATCACTCCTCAGCAAATGCAATAGAACTGAAATCATAACAAATAGTCTCTCAGACCACAGTGCAATCAAATTAGAACTCAGAAACAGGAAACTAACTCAGAACCACATAGCTTCATTGAAACTGAACAACCTGCTCCTCAATGTCAACTGGATAAATAATGAAATGAAGGCAGAAATAAAGATGTTCTTCGAAACCAGGGAGAATGAAGACACAACTTACCAGAATCTTTGGGACACATATAAAGAAGTGTTTACAGAGAAATATATAGCAATAAATATCCACCAAAGAAGTGAGGAATGTTCTAAAATTGACATCCTATTGTCAAAATTGAAAGAGCTAAAGGAGAAAAATCAAAAACACTCAAAAGCTAGCAGAAGACAAGAAATAACTAAGATCAGAGCAGAACTGAAAGAGATAGAGACATGAAAAATTCTTCAAAAAATCAATAAATCCAGGAGCTAGTTTTTTGAAAGGATCAACAAAATAGACAGATTGCTAGCCAGATAAATAAAAAAGAAAAGGGAGAAGAATCAAATAGATGCAATAAAAAATGATAAAGGGGATCTCACCACTGATTCCACAGAAATACAAATTACAATCAGAGATTACTACAAACAACTCTATGCACATAAACCAGTAAACCTGGAAGAAATGGATAAATTCCTGGACATTTGCACCCTCCCAAGCCTAAACCAAGAAGAAGTTGAAACCTTGAACAGACCAAGAACAAGGGCTGAGGTTGGAGCAGTAATTAATAGCCTACCAACCAAAAAAAGCCCAGGTCCAGATGGGTTCACAGCTGAATTCTACCAGACTTACAAAGAGGAGCTGGTGCCATTCCTTCTGAAACTATTCCAAACAATCCAAAAAGAGGGAATCCTTCCTAACTCATTTTATGAGACCAATATCATTCTGATACCAAAACCCAGCAGAGACTCAACAACAACAAAAAAACTTCAGGCCAATATCTATGCTGAACATAGATACAAAAATCTTCAGTAAAATA
>CAUYLG010076846.1:0-26476 GCA_963573385.1 Cacajao melanocephalus
CTTCACACGGTTCCCTCCACATGATCCTCTCCACACAGTGCCCTCCACATGGCCCCCGCCCCCCCACCCCCCCCCCCCCGCCCCCCCCCCCCGTCCCCCCCCCCCCGCCCCCCCCCCCCCCCCCCCCCCCCCCCCCCCCCAAACACACCCCACCGCGGGGGGGGGGGAGCAATAAAGACGCTGCCCACGTGCACAGATGAAATTATGATGTCTCCAGTCTACTTTAAAGCTCCAGTTCCAACGGTGACTTGACTTGTAATTCCCTTCGCGCACGCTCACACCGGGAGTTAAATCTTAGTCAATAACGTGGAGCCTGACTGAATGTCAAACTCTGCGCACTGTGTGAGGCGCGCCCAGTCGCCGGGGACCACGTGGGACACCGGCCTTCTCTCGAGCTCTGGTAAGGCCTCTCTACCGGAGTTCCTAGGACATGTGGATGCCTAAAAGCTCAGAGGAAGAGGTCAGCGCGCGGCGAACCTGGCTCGGTCAGGCCGACGACGCGCCCACTGCCCGAGGAGCGGACCACTCCTGGGCGACCATCCGCTAAGACCCACGCCCGGTCTCTGGACTCGGTGTTCCCCGCCGCGCGCTCCCACAATCCCAGCACAGGCACTTCTCCTGTACCCCGGGGCTCCGCTCCACTCAACGTCCCTCCTTGCCCCAGGTACCTCCGTTTTCACCTTCTCGGTTTGCTTTCGCAGTGTCTCCACTTTTTTCATTGCGGTGTCTGACTCCAAAGCAACGTCACTACGGAGTTTTCCGGGCATCTTCAGCACAGATTGCCTAGGCTGACCGGTCTTCTCAACCGCGTGGAGAGGAAGAGATAGTTCAGTCCCCTGAGCCCACCCAGCTCTCGTCACTTCCCGTAACAAGGCACTTCCGGCGGAAGCAAGACGTACAGGGAAGGCTGCTCTCCGCGTGGTAAATTCAAAGTAGCGGCCTGTCACTGTGGCTGGATTTAGTGAATTGACCACTTGTGGCCCTTGGTATAGAAGGTGGTTCCTTTTAGACCAAGGAACGGTAGAACCACAAGGAACCAAAAAGGTTAGCTTTGTATTCCCCAACACTGGCCAGATTTTCCCTAGCGCCAGTCTGATAAATGAAGGCTTCTAGTTGCTTTTGAGTGGCGCATCTTCAGTACTTTATTGCTCGAGTTTGCACGTACAGACGCCAGATGTGTGTTCTTAATCATCTTTTGGAAACGTCGACTCTGAAACTGCCGGCAGACTCTGAAGAAAAAAAAGAATTCAGTCGGGTCTGGTCGTTCATTCATGCGTGTATTCAAACATCTTGCGAGCGTTCACGGTGTCAGGTAGGAGAAACAGGGCAGGATTCACTAGCAAACACAAAAGCCTTATCCCCAGGAAGCTTTATAGACTAGCGAGAGAGAGAGAGAGAGAGAAGTTTTGTGGGTTTTCTTGAGACCAAGACTTGCTCTGTCACCCAGGCTGGAGTGCAGTGGCGCGACCTGGGCTCACTGCAACCTCCGCCTCCCGGGTTCAAGCGAATCTCCTGCCTCAGCCTCCTTAAAAACCAGCCTGGTCTTCAAGCAAAACCCCTATGTCTTAAATATATATATATATATATATATATATGAAAAAACAAATTTCAAAAATGGGTTAGAATCATAGAATCATATCTGACATTGAAAATCTGCCTTTTTTGCTCAGTTTTTTTTTTTTTGAGACAGAGCCTTGCTCTGTCGCACAGGCTGGAGTGAAGTGGCGTGATCTCAGCTCACTGCAACCGCTGCCTCCGGCGATTCTCCCAAGTAGCTGAGATTACAGGCGTGTGCTACAACGCCTGGCTGATATTTGTATTATTAGTATAACGCCTGGCTAGTTTTTGTATTATTAGTAGAGAACTGGGTTTCACCATGTTGGCCAGGCTGGTCTTGAACTCCTGACTTCAGGTGATCCACCCGCCCACCTCGGCCTTCCAAAGTGCTGGGATTATAGGCATTAGCCACCGTGCCGAATCTATTTTTCTGAGCCAGTTTCTCCCTCTGTTCTCCAGGCTCGAGTGGAGTGCAATGGCATGATTATGGCTCATTGCAGCCTTGACCTCCCAGACTCAAACAGTTCTCCCACCTCAGCCTCCTGAGTAGATGGGACACAGGCATGTACCACCATGCCTGGCTAATTTAAATTTTTTTGTACAGACGGAGTTCCGCCATGTTGCCCAGGCTGGTTTTGAACTGGTAAACTCAAGTGATCTTTCCACCTCAGCCTCCCAAAGTACTGGGAGTACAGGCATGAGCCACCATACCCAGGCTGCTCTGTGATTTTTGGACACATTACCTAATCTGAACCCAGGATTCCTTTGTATGAAATGAGGATAACAAAACCTACTTCATCGGTTGAGAAAAGTAAACAAGATAATGGCAGAAAACGGTCTGGCCGTGCCTAGCACATAGAGCACAATCAATGAGAACTGTTAAAACTTAGTGTGTCACAAGAGTTTGAAAACACAATTTAAAAATTACATTTTATGATAAAGGAAAATGTTGGAACAGTATTTCTGTATTTCTGATTACATTTTTTAATCTGAGAGTTTCAAGGAAAAATTTTGTTTCACCTAAACTATTATTTGATGTTTCATGGTCTCAAATTTTTTTAAACAATTTGTGAAAATGTGCAATAATGCTTTAACTTGTACTCTGATACCCTGAGCCAGGAGCCTTGATTTATTCATCTTTGTGTCCTCAAAATTTCAGACAGTGCCTGGTACATAGTAATCTGTCATTAAGTCTTTATTGAATGTTAACATGGCAGTGGTGGAGGGGAACCCCTTGAAATAAACTTCAGCTATATGCCTGGGTGGGAAAGTACTTGAGTCATTCTAGTGTTAGATGTGGAAGAAAAGAGAGCAAGCATGAATGCAGTTAACTAATTGTTCAACAAAATGCTTAATGCCTCAGGTTTCACCATTGTATCATGTGCTTTAGATACATAAGTGAAAGCCCAGTTCCCTCCTCAAAGAACTTAGTCTGGTTGACAAACCACAACACTACATGATCCTGCTATACATGATACTACTGTATACGGTACAGAGACATGTTTATTATCAAGAGATATTCAACAAAAGAGTAAGCCCCAGAACGGTACTAAATGGAAAACTTTTCAAAGCTTATAAAATAAGTTCCTTTGTAACCTGCATATAGGGACAAACCCAAATTTCCACCAGGAAACATGCAAAAGGCCCATTTGACTAAAGGTAGCCAATTATATTGTCTAGTCATCAGTATAAAACTCAATAACAAGAGAAAGAATAGCTTATATTAATTTGATAATGACAGGGCAAGACCCTATCTCAGAAAAAAAAAAATAGAAAAAAAATTGGATAGGAAATGTTAACTATCCTTGAATGCTTGAATATCGATATTTTGCCAGGTCCATTTCTTCTGATCTGGATGATGTAATGTTTTCACAAAATTAGAGGGAGTATTTCTATTTTTAAAAGCATGTATACACATACACACACACACACACAATGAATCCAAAAGTCTATACAGTGTTAGGAGTTGTTATTTCTGAGTAGTGTGACTGTGGGTGGTTTTTATTTTCTTCCATTTGCTTCTCTATTTTTTAGATTCCCAACAATGGACATTTTTTTTTTTTTTTTGAGAGAAGTCTTGCTCTGTCACCCCAGTTGCAGTGCAGTGGCACAATCTCGCTCACTGTAACCTCCACCTCCCGGGTTCAAGCAGTTCTCCTGCCTCAGCCTTCCAAGTTGCTGAGATTACAGGTGCTCACCACCACACACAGCTAATTTTTGTATTTTTAGTAGAGACGAGGTTTCACCATGTTGGCCAGGCAGGTCTCAAACTCCCGACCTTCAGTGATCCACATGTCTTGGCTTCCCAAGGTGTTGGGATTACAGGCGTGAGTCACCATGCCCTGCCAACATGTATACTTATAAGGAAAAAAAAAGGAATATGGTTTTGAAAAACTACTGTTGCTGGGCAGGGTGTCTCACACCTGTAATCCCAGCACTTTGGGAGGTCAAGGCAGGTGGATCACAAGGTCAGGAGTTCAAGACCAGCCTGACCAAGATGGTGAAACCCTGTCTCTACTAAAAGTACAAAAATTAGCTGGGTGTGATGGCAGGTGCCTATAATCCCAGCTACTCGGGAGGCTGAGGCACAGAATTGCTTGAACTCGGGAGGTGGAGGTTACATTGAGCCAAGATTGTGCCACTGTACTCCAGCCTGGGCAATAGAACAAGACTCTATCTCAAAAATATGGGAAACAAAAACACTGTGAGAGAAGGCTCTCAAGATATTTACACCTGAAAGTGATTTCATAATTCTAAAGCTGGAAAGAATAAAACAGATGTTGTTTCATTTATAAATTAAAAAACTGAAGATCGGGGTAACTGATTCAAGTTCAAATACCTGTTAAGTGACTAAAGCACAGAGTACCAAACAGAAGTACCAAAGTGGAGCTATGAAGACGCTGGCTTCTAAAAGGAAGAAGCAGAGTAAAGATACCTGTGGCTGAGAGCAGCCCAAAGCTGAGAATTTGATGAGAAATATGCCCTGCCCCATCCTACTTTCAAAACATATGGAAAGCTATTATTTTTGTTAGGACCCTTGCTAATAGGGCAGCTGACCTTTAGCAGGTAGACCCTCTTAAACCCATCCACCCTGTTGGCATTTACCTACATACTTACCTTTTTCACTTTTCCCTGAAACCCTCCAATGGCTATCCAAAACAAGGCCTAGAAAGCCCTCCAAGATATAATACGTCTTGCATTGTTCTAGCCATTGCTTTCCTCCCAGTCATAATCCCAGCAACAAGAGCTACTCATAGTTCCCCATACTTAGACCATGTTGTTTCATCAGCTTTTCTGTGCCTTTGCCTGATGCCCATTCCCTGTTTCCTGTTTCTTTTACCTACTTAATTAACGCTCAGTCATCCTGTCTAAAAAGATTTCCCTGAACCCCCACTCCCATTCCAGGGCTGGGTGCCCTTGCTCAGTATTCATAAATCATTGTACTTAGTCATTCCCATGGGCATAGGTTTATTTGTCCACTTATTTCACTAGATTCTGAGCTCCTGAGTACAGAGACTGGGCACTGCTTATTAACCCAAAACATCTTGCCTGGGACCTTGTAGGCATACAATGTATTCTGACGGAATATACTAGTACTTACGCAACTTAATATGAATGGAGCCCGTTTCATCTTGGTTATACTACAACTCAGTTACTCAAATGCAAAGAAGACTGAAATTTTCCCCCCAGTTGTGTCTGTCTGTAACACTAGCCTCCCAAATCAAAACTTCCACCTTCCACAATCTAGCACTGAAAGTCCTTCTCTGCCTCCTTGGGTTAACTGAAATCTGGCTCTCTGAAAAATCCACCTTCTGCAGGTTTCTCACACAGATGTTGACCATTCCCTGAAATTTCACATATCCCAGTTGGTGACAGTGTCCTCTTTTCCTCAAATCCATTTCCAGAGCATTACTCCACTTTCATGTAAAAGCTCTCGTCCCTTTGAAGATAAGGGGTAATGTCACCCTATACCCCTCCTCCCAACCTCCACCATTTACTGATATTTTCGAATCGGGTTCGTCTTCCTCACTGCAATCCTGGCTTTTCATTGTAGGAGAATTCATTGTCCATGAGTACCACCCATATACCCACTGCTTTGACCACAGCAACTGAAATGACCTTTGCCCCAACAGAGAAAGGTCATACCCCTCACTTGCATCCTCCCCAGTTGCTCCATTCTTGAAATCTCAAATTCAGACACCCCTCATGGACTTTCAGTCCCTTGCCTCTACATTCTCCGTTATCAACCCAATCTCTATGTCAATCCCTAGGCAGTCTAGACTCCATGGACCATTACTCCAATCACTTTTGCCAGAGTCTATTAACAGAATGCTAAGTGTTAATACAGGAAATCACTCAATTGCTCCACCTGTAGCCACTACAAATTTCTCTTGTTACCTTACCATCTGCAAGATAATCATAGTTTCTCCCTCACAAAAATGTTATGCTATCTAAAACTAAAATCTAGAAGCAGTGGCATGTACCTGTAGTCCTAGCTACTCAGGAGGTTGAGACAAGAGGATCACTTGAGCCCAGTTCAAGACCAGCCTGGGCAACACACAGCCTATTAAAAAAAAAAAAAGTCTAAGGAACAGTGGCTCACACCTGTAACTAAACATTTTGGGAGGCTGAGATGGGAGGATGGCTTGAGCCCTGGAGTTCCAGACCAGCCTGGGCAGCATAGTGGAACCCAATCCCTAACACACACACACACACACACACAAGCTGAGTAAGGTAGCACATACCTGTAATCCCAACTACTCAGGAGGCTGAAGTGAGAGGATCACTTGGTCCTAGGAGATCAAGGCTACAGTGAGCCATGACTGCACTACTGCACACCAGCCTGGGCAACAGTGCAAGACCTTATCAATCAATCAATCAATTTTTCCTTTTTTTTTTTTGAGACGGAGTCTCACTCTGCCACCCAGGCTGCAAGTGCATTGGCTTGATCCCCGCTCACTGCAACCTCTGCCTCCCAGTTTTAAACTATTCTTCTGTCTCAGCCCCCCGAGTAGCTGGGATTATAGGCGCCTGCCACCACACCCAGCTAATTTCTGTATTTTTAGTAGAGGGGTTTCACCATGTTGGCCAGGCTGGTCTCAAACTCCTGACCTCAGGTGATCCACCCGCCTTGGCCTCTCAAAGTGCTGGGATTACAGGCATGAGCCACTAGGCCCGACCTAATAACTAAACTTAAAAAAAAATGAATAAAGAAAGCTAAAATCTCCAGTTGTGTGCTTGATTCCATTTATTCCTTCTCCTGGAACTTCATGTTGCCCTCCCTCCTTTATGGCTTCTTCCTACCATATTTGAACACGATCAAATACTCCACCTCCCATACATACGCAGAAAATCCTTGCCAGAATTTCATGTCCTTTCTTATGGCTCCAGCTTTTGCTTATTCTTCCCTATTCACAATCAAATTTCAGAATGAGATCTTCATGTTTGTTCTCCCCACTTCATCTCCCATTTCCTACTGAACCCACTGCTAAATAGCTTCTAGTCTCAATACTCTTATTACTATGGTTGCACCCTATAAAGTTTCTTTTCCCAAATCCGATGGCCGTTTCCAGCTCCTCGTTTCCTCTGAAAGCCACACACTCCTGGGCTATCTTCCTCATCTCTTCTCAATGGAGTCCTCTTTCTTCTACTATGAATTAAATACATTGGTAGCCCTCTGGCTTCCCTCCTCAGTCCTCTGCTCTTAGCATACTTGGAAAATCTCATCTACTAACTACAATCATCATTTTTTGGTCTATCATTCCCAAACTTATATCTCTAGAACAAATATCTCTCCTGAGCTTCAGACTTACAAATCCAATTGTCTACTGTTTATTCCTGTTACATATTTCATAGGCTACTTAATATTAAAATAATATCTAATCCTGAACTAATCCTATTCCCGTCTCCTCCTAATGTAACTTTTCTTGCTCTTCCTCCTAGTACCCTATCTCAGTGACAAAATCTATGTTTTTAGCTGGACTTGGTGGCATGCACCTGTAGTCTCAGCTACTACAGTGGCTGAGGTGGGAGGATCACTTGAGCCTAGGAGGTTGAAGTTGCTGTGAGCCTGGATTGAGCCACTGCACTCTAGCTGGGGCAACAGAGACCTCATCTTAAAAAAAAAAATCCAGGTTTTATTCTGTTTCCCTCTCATCCTCTAATCCACTGAGTCCTGACAATTCTATCTCCTAAAAACCTCTGAAACCTATTCATGTTTCTCAGTGTCCACTGTCACTGTTTAGTATAGTGGTTAAGAGTGCTCGTTCAGAAGCTAGACAGTTTTCTGGGTTCAAATCCCCACTTACCTCACATTATCCAGCTGCATGATTCTGGACAAGTAACAACCTCTCAAGTGCCTCAGTTCTCATCCCTCAAAATATGTGACTTAGCATTAGTTCAGATCACCAGCATCTCTACCATAGATTACTCCTATGGCATCTTAAGAGGTCTCCAGGCCTCCAGTACAGCTTTTCTCCAATCGAGTCTCCTAAATGTAGCCAGCAATCTTTCTAAAATGCAAATTGAATCATGTTATTCTTTACTTTAAGCCCTTAAATGATTACCCACTGTCTTCAAGAAAAGCTTTAAGCTCCTTAACAATGCACATACGGCCTTTAAAATCTGTCCCTGTTAAATACTAAACTGGTCTCTCTCTTATTCCTCTTCTCTATCACATGGAAACCTCAGGACTTACCATGCTATTCTTTGCATATGCTGTTCTCTCTGCCTGCCTGCAAGCCCTCTCCCTTCTAAACTCTTCCCACCTGTACATACAGTTGGCTAGATCAATGGATACTACTTTATTTCTCTGTTGGGTATTCCTTTTTTTTTTTCGAAGGAGTCTTGCTCTGTTGCCCAGGCTGGAGTACAGTGGCACAATCACGGCTTGCTGCAGCCTCTGCCTCCCAGGTTCAAATGATTCTCCTGCCTCAGCCTCTCAAGTAGCTGGGATTACTGGCACATGCCACCATGCCCAGCTCATTTTTGCATCTTTAGTATAGATGGGGTTTCGCATTGTTGGCCAGGCTGGTCTCAAACTCCTGACCTCAGGTGATCCGCCCACCTTGGCCTCCCAAAGTGCCAGGATTACAGGTAGGAGCCACGTGCCCGGTCAGGTGTCACTTGGCCTTCCTGCCTCCTAAATCACCCCAAGTAGGTCCTTAGCATCCTATACCTACCACTATTTTAGCTTTTATTTGTTAGTCTGTAATAATTGACTCTAAGTTCCTTGAGGATAGTGATTATACCTTATTCACAACTATACCCCCAGTAGTTAGCATAGTGATGCACACATAGTAGAAATTCAATAAATATCTGTGGAATAAATTAATCAGTATGCACTGTTTGCACAACCTTTTAATTAACTGTATCTAGACTAAAATGATACACCTAACTAACCATGTCACCAGTCTACACAGCCCTTTAATGTAGAAGGGAATTTATTTTTATCACATAACCTATAGAAGAAATGATCTGAATACAAATACATTACATTTTGTAAAATGCAAGTAATCTTATGTAAGATCAGCTTGGTTGCCAAGTTTTGTTTTGTTTTGAGACAGAGTCTCACTCCATCGCCCAGGCTGGAGTACAGTGGCATGATCTCAGCTGACTGAAACCTCCACCTCCTAGGTTCAAGCAATTCTCCTGCCTCAGCCTCCCGAGTAGCTGGGATTATAGGTGTGTGCCACCACATCAGGCTAATTTTTGTATTTTAGTAGAGCTGGGATTTCACCATGTTGGCCAGGCTGGTTTCAAACTCCCAACCTCTAGTGATCCGCCCACTGCAGCCTCCCAAAGTGCTGGGATTACAGCCACACCTGGCCTGACTGCCAAGTTTTTAAAGAAATTTTTAAGATTACATTGAGAAAATTCTTAACACATAAGTGAAAAGAGACAATAAAAGGAGGTTTTTTTTATTCAAAGGTATAACTGGATAAGTAGATTTGTTTACAACCATTCTTGTGAAATACTTTTTAAAAAAATACGACCAACTTCTTTGCAAATAGCAGACACATACCTCAACTATGATGACCTAATTTTTGGTGGATAATGTACATGATTAGGCAGAAATAGGCAAGCTCACACTGGTAGATTAACTATCAAATACTCAGTCAAAACTCCGTTTGTGGCCCCCACTTCTTGATCGATTTCTATTCCCACTTCGTCTTCTACCATCTTGACGACTTCCTGATCGACTCCCTTGTCGACTCTGTCTCCCTGACCGGCCGCCAGATCGACCACCTGACCGGCCTGACCGGCCTGACCGGCCACTTGACCAGCCACTCCTCTGTCTGGAATTAGAAGATGTGTTTCCATCATAATATTCTTCAATTTCAGGTAATTTGGCTGGCACTGAAAGTATCCAGTCGGAATCATGCCACTCTGCCTGTGAGGGGAATTTACAGGATTAATATAAATGCAAAATAGAAACCATAAGCAAACACGTAAGTACAGAAGTCACCTTTTTCATATCTATTAGCTAAAGGTCATCTATCTGTTAAAGTGGAACAAAAAAACAAAAAATAAGCGAAAATACATTCAATTTTCGAGATCATAAATTCATACTCAGTTTATACATTCTAAAACAGCACTATTTGGTATCTCAGAACAAGGCAGATACACTATTAATTAGTAGAGTGCAAAAAAAAAAATAAGTTAAAAATAAAAATAAAATAAGTAGAGTGTATCGTTTTCAGCAGGTACACTGACAAGCAAAAAGTAAAAGAGCTCATGATGGAGATTAAATATAAGTCAACACCAGCCAAGGACTAAAAAATGCAGCCACTGGAAACACTTTGGTATTGAGTAAACAAGTGAAGATATACAAATCAGTAACACATGAAAGCATCACTATTTTATATCTTGCTACACTAACTATTCCTTATTGTGATCATGAGTTGCCAAGGAAAGTTGTTATTGGCCGGACACAGTGGCTCACACCTATAATCTCAGCACTTTGGGAGGCCAAGGTAGGTGGATCACTTGAGGTCAGGAGTTCGAGACCTGCCTGGCCAATGTGGTGAAACCCCAATTCTACTAGAAATACAAAAATTAGCTGGACGTGGTGGTGGACGCCTGTAATCCCAGCTACTCAGGAGGCTGAGGCAGGAGAATTGCTTGAGCCTGGGAGGCAGAGGTTGCAGTGAGTCGAGATCATGCCACTGCACTCCAGCCTGGGTGATAGAATGAGACTCTGTCTCAAGAAAAAAAAGTTGTTATTAAGATATCCTGTTGCTCAGGTTATCTCTCTTTCTAATACCAGTACGTTTTGGGAAAAGACAAACGAACATACCACTGGTGGCTTTGACAATATATAACCAAAGTCAAAAAAATGCATAAACCTTTTGGCCAAGCAATCTCATTTAAAAACTCATCTTAAAGAGATAAATATGGCAATGCATAAATAATTTGCTATGCCAATGCTTAGGGCAGAACTAACAATAGAAATAATCTAATTTCAGAAAACAGGAGATTGGTTAAGAAAACCAGCCACCCAAATGGCCAAATGCCAGGGAGTCATTAAAAATAAGTAACTGGGCTGGGTGTGGTGGCTCACACCTGTAATCCTAGCACTTTGGGAGGCCGAGGCTGGGGGATCACCTGAGGCTGGGAGTTTGAGATCAGCCTGACCAACATGGTGAAACCCTGTCTCTACTAAAAAATACAAAATTAGCCAGGCATGGTGGCACATGCCTGTAATCCCCACTACTTGGGAGGCTGAGGCAAGAGAATCACTTGAACCTGGGAGGCGGAAGTTGAGGTGAGCTGAGATCGCGTCATTGCACTCCAGCTTGGGTAACAAGAGCAAAACTCCGTCTCAAAAAATAAATAAATAAAATAAGTAACTGGGGCTGGATGTAATGGCTCACGCCTATGAACCCAGTACTTTGGGAGGCTGAGGTGGGAGGATCACTTGAGGCCAAGAGTTTGAGATCAGCCTGGGCAATATAGCAAGACCTCATCTCTATTTAAAAATATTAAAAAGAAAAGAAAAAAGGAACTGTGCTATTGACCCAAAAAATGTATCTTTAATATATTCTGAATTTTTAAAAAGACTTCAAAAGCAGAATACTCCTTCGTGTTTCAAAGCATGTATATAAGTATGTAGAGATAAAATAGACAAATTCTTCATTATGGGAATCCAGTAGACAACTTCTTTTTTCAACAGATAAAACACAAGGATATTTTTTTAAAAGAGAGAGAGGGAAGAGGAAGAATCTATATATTAAAAGAAAGGTAAACATCAAATTCCAATGTATGAGCTTTATGGGCGTTATATTTTAAAAATTTAGGGAACAAATGGAAAAGTTTAAACAAAATTAGATGATATTAAGGAATTACTATTTTGGGAGAGTTTACTTATGGTATTATGATAATATCTTTTTTAAAGTCGTTAATATTTAGAAATATGAAAATATGTATGGTTGAAATGATAAAATACCTAGAATTTATTTCAAAAGAACACAGGAAAGTAGGTAAGCAGATGGACACAGAAATGAAACAAAACTGGCTATGAATTGATAATTGCTGAAACTAAGTGTTGGGTACACGGGGATTCGTTATACAAGTCCATCATCTAAAAAATATTTGAAATGATTTATAATAAACAATTTTTTGGCTGGGCACAGTGGCTCATGCCTGTAATCCCAGCACTTTGGGAGGCCAAGGCAGGCAGATCGCAAGGTCAGGAGATCAAGACCATCCTGGCTAACACAGTGAAACCCTGTCTCTACTAAAAAAAATAAAAAAAATTAGCCAGGCATGGTGACATGCACCTATAGTTCCAGCTACTCAGGAGGCTGAGGCAGGAGAATCGCTTGAACCTGGGAGGCGGAGGTTATAGTGAGCCAAGATCGCACCACTGCACTCCAGCCTGGGCAACACAGCTAGACTCCATCTCAAAAAAAAAATTTTGGCCAGGTATGGTGGCTCACACTGATATTCTCAACACTTTGGGAGGTCAAAGTGGGAGGATCACTTGAGGCCAGGAGTTCAAGACCAACCTGTGCTACAGACTCTCTACAAAAATTTTTTTAAAAATTAGGCATCGTGGCACATGCCTTGTAGTCCTAGCTACTTGGGAGGCTGAGGTGGGAGGATCACTTGAGCCCAGGAATTCAAGGTTGCAGTGAGCTATGATTGTGCCACTGCACTCCAGCTTGAGAGAATATTCATCTCTTTAAAAAAAAATTTAATTTTGGCTGGGTGCTGTGGCTCACACCTGTAATCCCAGCTCTTAGGGAGGCAAAGGTGGGAGGGTAGCTTGAGTCCAAGAGTTTGAGATCTGCCTGGGCAATATAGCAAGACCCTGTTCTCTAAATAAATAAATAAAAAGAAAAAGTAATAAAAATAAATTTAATTTTAAAGGCCAGACGCAGTGGCTCACGCCTGTAATCCCAGCACTTTGGGAGGCCGAAGTGGACAGATCAGTAGGTCAGGAGATCAAGACCATCCTGGCCAACATGGTGAAACCCTGTCTCTACTAAAAATACATAAAATTAACCAGGAGTCGTAGCGTGCACCTATAGTCACAGCTACTCAGGAGGCTGAGGCAGGGAAATAGCTTGAACCTGGGAGGCAAAGGTTGCAGTGAGCCGAGATTGTGCCACTGCATTCTAGCCTGGCAGCAGAGCAAGATGCTATCTCAATCAATCAATCAATTTTAATTTTGAGACAGACTTGATATTTTATATTAAGGAATTCTTCACTGACTTAGGCATGATAATGACACTGTGACTGTGTTTCCCAAAGTATCCCAATCAAAATTTAAAGAATGTACTCAACTATTTAACAGATAAAAATTTAAAAATACCTGTAACCTTTCTGACTCAGTTGTAGGAACATCAAAGCAAACACCCTAAAAGCAAAATGGAAACATTTTAAATTAGATGCATATGTGGTTTTTTTTTTGTTTTACTAATAATGCATGACACAGTGGCTGCTCAATGTATTTTCTAAATTTAAAAAGTAAACACTGTATCTAACAAGAATTTACAACTACTACTAAGAATCTAGAGTATTCTCTAGAAGAGTTTGTGTAGACAGTATATGTTGTTCCACATCCCTTGTAAAAAGATCCTTCTAATACATTTATTTTTAAATTTAATGACAAAGTTTCATTTACAAAGAGCTGCCAGCTGGCCAGGCGAGGTAGCTCATGCCTATAATCCCAGCACTTTGGGAGGCCAATGCAGACAGATTGTTTGAGTCCAGGAATTTGACCAAGACCAGCCTGGGCAACATGGAGAAACTCTGTCTCTATTAAAAAAAATATATATGCAAAATTCAGCCAAGTGTGGTGGTGCATGACTATAGTCTCAGCTACTTGGGAGGCTGAAGTGGGAGCATCACTTGACCCTGGATGGCGGAGGTGGCAGTGAGCTCAGGTCACGCCAGCCTGGGTGACAGGGCAAGACCCTATTTCAAAAAAAAAAAAAACAAAACAAAAAAAACTCCACTGTTTATTAGATAATAAGAATGATATAACCCAAGATGTTTCCTCTATGGTCTTGCTTGTCAATAAGCTGAATGTTAATTTAATACTCAAGTATAGCAACTAGTTTGGCCTATGGATCTTGCTATTTTTTCCTTCCCCTCTATATTTTTTTCCTGAAAGTGTATATTTGTCTCATACTTGCCTCACATCTTTTTTTTAAAGTTTTTTAAAGTTAATACTAAACTTTGAGGAGGTGATTATTTGCAATATACAATCTAGTTAATAAATTCCAAGCTAGAATGAACCTATGCAGTAAAGTTAATAACATAACATTGTTTTTCAAAACTCTTAGATGAAATCAGTCACAAGATTACACTTTTAATTTTGCCATATAAATGTATTAAAATATTTATTTAATTCATATCATTAACTCATTAACAACCAAGAGCAGGCCACTTAAAAACCAAACTGCATGTTCTCAAAATTATAGAGCTATTTACTGCAATAATAAGTTACTTAGTCTTAGAGAATGAACACACATGCTAGGTGCAGTGGCTCAAGCCTGTAATCCCAGCACTTTGGGAGACCGAGGTGGGAGGATCACCTGAGGCCAGGAGTTCAAGACCAGCCTGGCCAACATGGTGAAACCCCATTCCCCTACTAAAAAAAAAAAGTGGCGGGCACCTGTAATCTCAGCTACTCGGGAAGCTGTGGTAGGATAATTGTTTGAACATGGTTGGCAAGTGGTTGCAGTGAACAAAGATCTTGCCATTGCACTCCAGCGTGGGTGACAAGAGTGAAACTCCGTCTCAAAATAATAATAATAGGCTGAATGCAGTGGCTCGCGCCTGTAATCCCAGCACTTTGGGAGGCCAAGGTGGGTGGATCACTAGGTCAGGAGTTTGAGACCAGCCTGGCCAACATAGTGAAACCCCATCTCTACTAAAAATACAAAAAACTAGCCAGGCATGGTGGCACATGCCTGTAATCCCAGCTACTCAGGAAGCTGAAGCAGGACAATCACTTGAACTTGGGAGGCGGAAGCTGTAGTGAGCCAAGATTGTGCCATTGCACTCCAGCCTGGGTGACAGTGCGAGACTCTGTTTCAAAAATAATAATGATAATAATAATAATATGAAAAGGGCAGGTGCAGTGGCTCACTCCTATAATCTCAGCACTTTGGAAGTCCAAGGCAGGAGGATCACTTAAGCCTAGGCAAACAGACCCCATAACATAAAGTAGTAAATAAAATGTAAAAAATAAAAAGAGAATAAACACATGTATACAACCACATACGATATGTGGCAGAAACTTAGGAATGGGTTACGTAAATAATGCCCCAAATTAATAACTGGAAACAAACTAACACAGAGAAAGCAGTATTATTCATGCCAGTAGGCTTCAAGAGAAAGAACAAAATTTGCTAGTGTTTATAAACATTTGGGGTAGTTGATTTAAAAGCTACTTAATTGTCTAGAAAAGCCTACCATATTTCCTTTCAGGAGGCACATTCTGGTAATCTGAGACACTGCATTACTACTCAGCTTTCTGTTAAGTTCTTTCCAAGCGCAGCTGACATCTTGTATTTCCTCTAGGCTTTCCAGAGTCATGGTCACAAACCCCTTAAGGAATAAAAATCACGTTATGTTTGGAAATAAATCATCAGCAGCAGTACAATGAAATTCTAACTCTCTAGTCCTTTAAAACTTAATTATGCATTTCTTATGAGCCAAAAGTATAACACTGCAGCAGCTAAAAAACTTTTTTGAAACTACATTATTAAAATAGTGTTTATAGATAATTGAAAGTACTATTCTATGTATTGCTGTAAAACTATATTTAATTCTAACCATTATGCTTTAAGAGAGAATTAGGAATTAAGCAAACCAGAGCTAAGAAAGACAAGGTAGCGAAGAATTAAGGAAATGTTGAAGGAGTCAAAGTCAGCTTGGAATGAAAGCCTTGGCTGGGCTCAGTGGCTCACATCTATAATCCTAGCACTTTGGGAAACCAAGGCGGGTGGGTCACTTGAGCTCAGGAGTTCAAGACCAGCCTGGGCAACATGGTGAAACACCATCTCTACAAAAAAAAAAAAAAAAAAAAAAAAAAAACTAGCCAGGCATCACCACGTGCCTATAGTCCCAACTACTTGAGAGGCTATGGTGAGAGAATTGCTTGAGCCCAGGAGGCAGAGGTTGCAGTGAGCTGAGATCACGCCACTGCATTCCAGCCTGCGTAACAGAACCAGACCTTGTCTCAAAAAAAAAAAAAAAGAAAAAAAAAAGAAATACAACACAAATTTCTTTAACCTTTTTTTTTTTTTTTTTTGAGACAGGGTGTTGCTCTATGACCCAGATTGGAATGCAGTGGCACAATCTCAGCTCACTGCACCCACAACTTCCTGGATTCAAGCAATTCTCTCACCTCAGCCCCATCAGCATCTGGAACTACATGTGTGCGCCACCATGCCGGGCTAATTTTTGCATTTTTAGTAGAGACAGGGTTGCCCAGGTTGGTCTTGAACTTCTGGACTCAAGTGATCTGCCTGCCTCAGCCTCCCAAAGTGCTAGGATTACAGGCATGAGCCACCATGCCTGACCAAATTTCTTTAAACTTTTGAAGGACTGTTACATAAGCAAAAATTTATTTGTTCTGTAACACTTCACTAATAGCAAAAGAATCAACATTAAGAAGATATGGGGATACATTCATCAAACAAGTATTTATTAAGTGCTCCCTACGTATATGCCACAGACTGTGCTAGAGATTCAGCAATAAGTAGTCCTTTCTTTCATGGAAAGTAGATTCTAGTGCATGTGCATGTACATATGCCTGTATGTGGGGTGGGTGGGGGGTACACAATAAACAAATAAGCAAATATATGGAATGTCATACAGTAATAAGCATCACAGGAATAAAGCAGGGCTTAGGGAATAAAGAGTACAGGGAGGAGTAAGCTATTTTAGAGTGATCAGGAAAGACCTCTCTGGAATGATATTTGAGCAGAGACCAGAATAAAATAAAGGAGGAAGCAACATGGTTATTAGAGGAGAAGAACATTCAAGACAATAAAAGTAGGTGCTAAGGCCCTGTGCAATAGTTAAGTTTATGTCTGAGGAAAACCAAATAGGTTAGGTTGGCTGAAATAAGCAAGGGGAGCGGGATAGGGATAAGAGATGATGTCAAGGAGGCAGCAAGAGGAAAAGCCCATAGGACATTCATGATAAAGAGTTTGGGTTTTGGTTTAACCCATGAAAGAAATTTCAAGCCACTAACACCCTGTTTCTAATATGTTTAATCAGAGATTAAATGATCCATTTGCCGAAGAGGGATTCTTTACTGGATAAGGGTTGAGACTAAATGACTTCTTAGGTACTTCTTAGCTCTAAATCTCAATATTTTCTAAAGAAGTATGTTTTAAATACTGTCTTAAGAAGCATTTGGTGGGTTATTAGGGATATTTGCTCAGTGCTATTAGTAACCCCACAAGTTACGAATTACAGAGACTAAAATATACCTTTATAAATATGGCAGTTTCCATCTTAAACAAATGCTCAAACTAAGCATTACTAGTACTGGAGCAACCTAACATTTTATGCCTCTTGACATGATGCAGTATGAGGTACATATTAGCTATAAAGTACTCTAGACGAAAACATTTAACTTAAATATAAAAATCAAGCTTTGGCATTACTTCCAGTTTAAAAGAGGATAAAGGTAAAAGCTTGAAGAGAAGTTCAGACAAATCCAGAGAGTGAGATATTCTACCAAACAACTGACCTAAACTCTTCACCAAATCAATATCAGAAAAAAATTTAAAGATGAGAAAATAGTTTCAGACTAAAAGGGACTAAAGAGACACAATACCAAATGTAACATATAAAACTTAACTAGATCCTGAATTTTTAAAAAGATACACACAAATAGGTATATGTATATATAAGGATAAACAGAATGGAGTCAAATAAGTCACCTGTAGCAAAACGACCTTTAGCTAAACTATTAACACATACCAGGTAGAAAACATCAGATACTCCAGCTGCATTTATTTCTGCAAATAAGTCACCTCCAAGTTAACCTGCCCTGCCTTTTTGGTCCCTCCTCCCCATCACAGGGATGTGCTACCCAAAATTAGTCTGTTCTAATATTATTTGAAAATCCTGCCAGCAGGCTCTAGTCTTAAAGATGTCTCCAGGACGAGGCTCACTCGCTCTCCCTCTGCACTCAGACGTAACAGAGCTCTTTTTAAAAATTCTCTTCACCAAGAAACTCCCGTCACTTATACTTGAGTAAGTAAAAAATCACTGAGCTACCTGCACCAATGGTTCTGGTGTGGTATATTCTGACATGTGATACTAACCTGGCAGCAGGCCAGTTCAGATGATGTTACATTTACACAAACCCTCCACACACACAGGCATTTCTTACTTTGCATGCTACTGTGTTAATTGTGCAGAGGCTATTTTTGACTTTGCAGGATTCCATGGAAACTTACAAATGAAACATAGGTTCTGGTATACAAGTTTCAGTTAACAAAGGTCTGTACAAAGTAAGCATTTCCTGTATTCTCTCCAAATACCCAGAAAGACAGACATTTTTGAGATAATGAGAAAAATATGGATATGAACTAAATATTAGATGATGATACAGAACTATCATTAATTGTAACAGATGAGATTATTGTATTGTGATTATGTAGGAGAATATCCTTATTCTCAGAGGATGCATGTTGAAATATTTAGGGATGATATCACAGTGTTTCAACTTACTTTCAAATGGTTTAGAAAAAAAAAATACAGGCCAGGCAAGGTGGTTCACGCCTGTAATCCCAGCACTTTGGGAAGCTGAGGCAGGAGGATCACCTGAGGTCAGGAGTTTGAGACCAGCCTGACCAATATGGTGAAACCCCATCTCCACCAAAAATACAATAACTAGCTAGGTGTGGTGGCATGCACCTATAGTCCCAGGTACTCAGGAGGCTAAGACAGGAGAACTGCTTGAACCCTGGAGGTGGAGGTGGCAGTGACCCAAGATCACACCATTGCACTCCAGCCTGGGCGATAGAGCAAGACTTTGTCTCAAACAAAAACAAAACAAAAAACATAAAGTTATAAAACAAGAAAGAAGATCTTGAATGGTTTCTCAAACAAAGAAATGATAAATGTTTAAGGCTATGAATATGCTAATGATCCTGATCTGATCCCTATACGTAGTATGTATTGAAACATCACTATGTACGTTATAAACATGTACGATTATTACACGTCTTTTTTTTTTTTTTTTTTGAGATGGAGTTTCACTCCTGTCGCCCAGGATGTAGTGCAATGGCACGATCTTGGCTCACTGCAAACTCAGCCTCCCAGGTCCAAGACATTCTCCTGCCTCAGCCTCCCAAGTAGCTGGGATTACAGGCATGAGCCACCACATCTGGCTTATTTTTTGTAATTTTAGTAGAGTTGGGGAATTCGCCATGTTGGCCAGGCTGGTCTCGAACTCCTGACCTCAAATGATCCACCCGCCTTGGCCTCCCAAAGTCCTGGGATTACAGGTGTGAGCCACCGCGCCCGGCAGTACATGTCATATTTTTTTTTAATTAGAAATTAAGAGCTAAAAAAGGATATAAAGCAATTTTGACAGTTGAGTCTAGGTGGATGGTATGTGGTTACTGCCTTATTCTTTCAGTTTTTCTGTGGGTTTGAAAAATCTCTGGAAGAGGTAATTGTCAAAAAAGGATTTATTAGGGAGTAGAGGAGAACAAGGAGACCAGTTTCTCATAGAGCAAAACAGCTTTTTTTTTTTTTGCACAAGAAACACAGTAATTCACTATACAATATTTACTATGGTTCAACGTTAACCTTTTCCCACTCACGGACAATTTTCTCACAGATTTCTACCTTATCAGAGGTGATCAAAGATCGTGGTTCAAAGCTTGATGCACCAGAAATGTGGGCTAAGGCTGCAGCCAACGCATCCACTGCCCCTTTCTCTTCTATCAGTCTCTGGGCTGATGGTCGGAAAAAATCAACAGCAGCATAAGAAACGGAAGCCAGAGACCTATGGTTTAAAAACAGTATTCTTGGTCAACATACAGGGAAAAAATAAAAGAAGATAAATGGGAAAAAGAAAGAGCAACTTTTTCTTTTCTTTTCTTTTCTTTTTTTTTGTTTTGAGACAGAGCCTTGCTCTGTCACCCAGTCTGGAGTGCACTGGCACAATCTTGGCTCACTGCAACCTCAACCTCCCGGGCTCAAGCAATCCTCCCGCCTCAGCCTTCCAAGTAGCTGGAACTACAGGTGCATGCACCACCACGCCTGGTTAATCTTTGTATTTTTTGTACAGACAAGGTTTCACCATGTTAGCCAAGCTAGTCTCAAACTCCTAAGCTCAAACAATCTGCCCACCTCAGCCTCTCAAAGTGTTGGAATTACAGGTGTGCACCACAGTGCCCAGCTAAAACATTTTTATATTTTAATATAACTAAATGTCTGCTGGTAAAACTGGTGATTAAAATTTTCTGCTGTTTGAACTACGAGAGCTTATAGATGAATAGCCTAATACAAAATAAATAATTATTCATCAAGTTCAGAAAGCATACCTGATGGCATCCATGCTTTTAGATTTAACTAAATCCATTGTAGAAGGAACACCTACACGTTTAAAAGTAATTCCCTGAAAATGAAAGAGTTACATTAAAGAAAAATGGAAGTCTTTAAAATTAATTCCTAAATTAATATATTAATAGTCTATTGAATTTCTATTTCTTGGACTTAAAGATTTCACAGCCCTAGCAGATTAAAAGATCTGTTTTATCCATTTTTTTTTTTTTTTTTTTTTTTTTTGAGACAGAGTCTTGCTCTGTCACCCAGGCTGGAGTGCAATGAAGCAATCTCGGCTCACTGCAACCTCCACCTCCTGGGCTCAAGTGATTCTCCTGCCTCAGCCACCCTAGTAACTGGGATTATAGGCGCCTGCCACCATGCCCAGCTACTTTTTGAATTTTTAGTAGAGATGGGGTTTCACCACGTTGGGCAGGCTAGACTCAAACTCCTGACCTCAAGTATCCGCCAGCCTCAGCCTCCTAAAGTACTGGGATTACAGGCATCAGCCACCGCACCCAGCCAAGATCTGTTTTTTCTAATAAATCATCAATTACGAATTTCAGAAAGAGAAAAATAATTTTTTGAAATGCCTCTTAGTTGCAATCATGGAATTCCACTTGCAAAACAAGTCTGATTCAAAAAAAAAAAAGATGTTTAACACTATCAGCTTTTTTCCTCCTTAATACACTACCTCATTTTACAAAGTATATGAAACAGCATATAAAAACACACATTAAAAATAGGAAAAATGTGAAATACCACAAAAAATCCAGACCACAGAAAATGTACAGTTTCTAAAGAAACTGTCCATTGTATCATTACTTATAAGAATGTTAACTATTATACCAAGACGATCTTATAGCCACCCATTTACAATGCTGGACTAAAGTACTGAAATCACAATGCACTTCTGATTTTAGCAAGAAGAGAGAAATTCAAGGAAAAGATGAGAAAGTCAGCTCCACTGTCTTCACAATAAAAGCTGTACTGAAGTCTTGAAGCTAATATAAATTTAGATCTCCACAGGCTTCACATCCAAATACAGCTTAAACTGAGAAAAGTTATAAAGACCGACTTGTGAGAATAAATATAAAAAGAGCTCTCTTCTAAGGCACCATTTAGACAATAAGCCTGAAATAATTTAACTCTACTTACTGCTTTTTGCTCCACATATCTTAGTTGACCTCTTTCTCTTGGTTGATAAAAACATATACAAATCCCTGTCCGTCCAGCTCTACCTGTGCGTCCAGAGCGATGGATATAGGACTCAACATCCTAAAGATTGTAAGAGGTAATACTTTTTAAAAATCTGGCAAGTTCCAGTCATTCCAGAATCCAAATAATGTTAATAATAACAATAATATATTTATTTCAATCCTATTGCTCTTTTCAACATTCCAAACAATTTATATGTGTGGATTTTGAGGTAAAGGCAATAAGATTTAAAACCTTTTAATCTACTTCATCTTTTTTAAAAAATAAAAATCAGTTCCCTTTGAGAAGGAAATTAAAATAATAATAATAATCTACTTCATCCCAGGTTTCTTTAAATGGCAACTTTTTATAATTCTCTGCCTGATTTTGTTGCTCCATGCTTCAAATCCAAACAATAAAATTAATCATCTGCAAAAGTATCAGAATCTGATCAATTTAATTCCACACTAACAAAAAATGGCTAAAGCAAGAAGAGATGACATATTTTTTCACATCCCAACCAAGAAATTGTAAATTAAATGGGAATTTATAAAATTGCTCTTATCTTCCCCAAATCAAATCCCATTTCCTACCTGAGGAGGAGAACTTTGAATAACCAGGTCAACTTCAGGAATGTCCAAACCACGGGCAGCCACATTGGTTGCCACCAAAACTTTAAAACTACCTTCTCTGAAGCCTTTTAGTGTAATTTCTCTTTGTGACTGTGCAATGTCCCCATGTAAACACTGGGCATTCTATTTGAGAAAGAGGGAGAAAATTAAGTGTATAGCTCATACTTGCAACTGATAGCACCGCAACACCACCTAGTCTGTGCTCCTTTTGCATGTTTTTAAATCTTACTTTCTGAAAATATTTAACATAAAATGTAAAAGCTTCCCTAATACTAGCCACTTAGAAATAATTCACTGCTAAGACTGTGGTAATATTCTGTCAGATTTTTTTTTTTTTTTTGAGATGGAGTTTCGCTCTTGTTGCCCAGGCTGGAGTGCAATGGCTCGATCCTGGCTCACCACAACCTCTGCCTCCTGGGTTCAAGCAATTATCCCGCTTCAGCCTCCCAAGTATCTGGGATTACAGGCATGTGCCTACCACGCCCAGCTAATTTTGTATTTTTAGCAGAGATGGGGTTTCTCCATGTTGGTCAGGCTAATCTCAAACTCCTGACCTCAGGTGATCTGCTCACCTTGGCCTCCCAAAGTGCTAGGATTACAGTATGAGCCACCACACCGAGCCCAGACTTTTTTTTGGTTTTGTTTTTTTGAGGCAGAGTTTCATTCTTATTGCCCAGGCTGGAGTGCAATGGCGCAATCTCAGCTCACTACACCCTCCACCTCTCAGGTTCAAGTAATTCTCCTGCCTCAGCCTCCCAAGTAGCTGGGATTACATGCGTCCACCACCATGCCCAGCTAATTTTTGTATTTTTAGTAGAAACAGGGTTTCGCCATGTTGACCAAGCTTGTCTTGAACTCCGGACTTCAGGTGAGCCCCGGCCTTGGCTTCCTAAGTGCTGGGATTACAGGTGTGCACCACCACATCTGGCCACTTTTTTTTTTAATACACACATACACACACACTCTCACACTAGTCACATTACACTAGCATATATTATGACTCTATGTATTTATTTATAAAATGGGATCAAATTATGTAGGTAGGGTTTTGTAATCTACTTTATAAATTTCCTGTATCTTAGCTATCCATATTTATAGGTAAAATGCTACTTAATTTTTTAAAACTGTATATAATTTATTCATATGAATGCAGCAGCATCTATTTTAGCAAAATCCTACTGATGAACATTTAGGCTGTATTCAGATTTTCACCTTTAGAAACAATGCTGCAATGAACAACTTTGTACTTCTATCTCCAGATGCCTCAGTAACTGTGTATTTCAGTAGGATACATATCTAGAAGTCGAATTCTGGGTCAAAATTATGAACACATAGCACTTTAATAGAAACTATATTATAAAAAAAGTTGTGTACCTTTTATTCTTCTATACTCTATGAGTATTTATTTCATCACGCCCCACCCACCTTGTACATTATAAATCATTGTAATCTTTGTGAATTTAACAGGCAAAAAATAATTTCCCAATGATGTTTTAATTTACATGTCTGTAATTTTTAGTGATGTTGAACCTATTTATATTGGGTTCATCTTCATCTGGGTTGCAAATTTCCTGGTACTATAAATACACTTCCTAGTATTCTTGATCACTATATTAAAGTCAAAAAGTTTATTAACAATGATCAGGCCGAGTGCAGTGGCTCATGCCTGTAATCCTAGAATTTTGGGAGGTTGAGGTGGGTGGATCACTTGGAAGTCAGGAGTTCAAGACCAGCATGGCCAACGTGGTGAAACCTTGTCTCTACTAAAAATACAAAGATTAGCCAGGTGTGGTGGTGCATGCCTGTAATCCCAGCTACTCGAGAGGCTGAGGCAGGAGAATCACTTGAATCTGGGAGAAGGTGGTTACAGTGAGCTGAAATCACTCCACTGCACTCCAGCCTGGACAGCAGAGCAAGACTCCACCTCAAAAAAAAAAGTTTTTAACAATAATTTAACACCAACAGTATCTCAGCCTTGGTATCTAAATAGCTTAATGCATACATGAATGAATTCAGTGAGCACTTGCTATCTGCCTGGATTAATACCTGGTTCTAGAACATTAATAAAGAAATGGCTCTGGGGCAACCAGTTGACAGGCCTCTTCAATCCAGTATGATGTGTGCTATCACAGGTATAGGTTCAGAGTGCTACAGGAATATTTAAGAGGGAAATCCAACTCAATCTTGTTTGAGAGGAAGGCAGCACTGAAACTGAGACCTGACATCATAAGGAACTAGCAGCTTAGAAAAGAAGCAGAAGGCTAGGGAGTTCGTGGTAGAAGAAATCTCATACATAAAGAGTGGGGAGTGGAACCTACAAGTATCTGAGCATTGCTGAAACATAGCGAAAAGGGAGTGGGGAGGTGAGAGGATAGGGAGTGACAGACGAGATTGGAATAGAATATGAACTTTATCCTGAGGACAATATGAAACAATTGAATGATAATAAGCGGAAAAATATGAACATATTTAAATTATACAACTGGGCACAGTGGCTCACTCCTATAATCCTAGAACTTTGGGAGGCCAATGCAGGTGATCACCTGAGGTCAGGAGTTCAAGACCAGCCTGACCAATATGGTGAAACCCCAACTCTACTAAAAATACAAAAAAAGTAGCCGGGCGTGGTGACGGGCACCTGTAATCCCAGCTACTTGGGAGGCTGAGGCAGAAGAATCGCTGGAACCCAGGAGGTGGAGGTTACAGTGAGCTGAGATCGTACCACTGCACTCCAGCCTGGGCGACAAAGTGAAACTCCATCTCAAAAAAGTATTATTATTTAAAAAAAAATATATATATATATGATATATATACATATATAAATATGTTCTATATTTTGTATATGCTCTGTCACCCACCCACCAGCCTGGTGACAGAGCAAGACTCTGTCTCAAAAAAAAAAAAAAAAAAAAAAAGAAATAAGTGGTATCAGTGGCCGCAATAAGACGGTGGCAATGACCATCTATTTGCTCCACAAATATATAATGACCTACAACAAGTTGGGCATTAGGCATAAAAAGGTGAACAAAAATATAAGACTTCTTCTGTCCTCACAGTCTTTATATACTGGTCAGAAAGATGGACATTATTCAAATACTTAGGCATACAAATAAATTTTGACAATGAATGTAATGGATGTTGAACGAGTTTAACAGGCAATGAGCCTTATAAGAGGACAACCTGACCTAGCCTGGGGCAAGAAAGGATTCTCTAAAAAGTGATGTTTTGGAAAGAGATCTGAAGGATGAGTAGGAGTTGCTAGGCAAGGTAGACTACGAATTCAAGAGCTGACCAGCATGGTGGCTCATGCCTGTGATCCCAGCACTTTGTGAGGCCAAGACAGAAGGATTGCTGGAGCCCAGGAGTTCAAGACCACCCTGGGTTATGCAAGGATATCCCATCTCTATAAAAAATAAAAAAATTAGCCAGGCATAGGGGCACACACTGGTCATCCCAACTACTCGGGGGGCTGACATGGGAGGATAATTTGGGCCCAAGCAGTTGAGGCTGCAATAAGCCATTGTGCCACTATACTCCAGCCTGGGAGACAGAGTGAGACCCTGTTTCCCCTCTACACCGCATCCCTCCCACAAAAAAAACCATGGCATGTATGGAGCATATGCAAAAAAGGAAAAAATGAGAGGGAGGTATGATAAGATGAGGCTGGAAAGGTAAGTAGGGGCTAGACCATAACTGAATTCAGTAACTATTAGCTGATGAAACTGCAAGGACACAGTCAAGAGAGTAGAAATGATGTATAAAGGAAAGAGATACATTATACATGATTCTCAGATTTTTAGCTTCTGCAACTGTAAAAAGAAATAAATGGTGTAAGAAATAAATGGAGGCTAAGCACACTGGCTCATGCCTGTAATCCCAACATTTTGGGAGGCCAAGGCAGGTGGATCACCTGAGGTCAGGAGTTCGAGACCAGCCTGGCCAACATGGTGAAACCCTGTCTCTACTAAAAATACAAAAAATAGCTGGGCGTGGTGGCAAGCACCTGTAATTCCAGCTACTTGGGAGGCTGAGGCAGGAGAATCACTTGAACC
>CAUYLG010076847.1:0-21977 GCA_963573385.1 Cacajao melanocephalus
ATGTGAGACCAAGTTCCAGCTATGTTTTGGAGCATGACATGATAGTGTCGATATTTTATACCATTGTGATTCCCATGCTGAATCCCATCATCTACAGTTTGAGGAACAAAGATGTAAAAGAGGCAATGAAAAACATGTTTGAGAAAAATCAGGTTATCAATAAAGTATACTTTCATACTAAAAATTAGATTTAAAAAAGTTAAGAGTGATACTCTGTACCTCAGTACCAAGAGTGTGTCATTGTGGTGTTATGATATATGTTGGCTTTCATCTAGAATTCCCATAGCCCTTGTTACAGTCTTTTTTTATAATGATGGGTGTGTTAGGCCTCAGGGGCAGGCCTTTTACCTTCTCCTGCTCTCCTTTCACTTGCCCCAAGGCAGGATTCCAATGTTTACCATGCTGATTGTGAGTCTTATGACTCTCCCATGAGAGAGTACCACCCATGCCCTGGGGGAAGGAATGCTGATGCCTTGAAGCTTCCATAAAACCTAGGAGGATAGGATTCAGTGAGCTTCTGGATAGCAAAACAGGTGGAAGTTCCTAGAGAGTGGCAAGGTCAGGGAGGGTATGGAAGCTCTGCACCCCTTTTCTTATACCTTGCTCTACACATTGCTTCATCTGTCTCCTTTGCAATATCCTGTATCATAAGCAAGTAATATATTTCCCTGACTTTTGTGAGCTGCTTCAGTGATTTAATGATACCCAAAGAGGGGGTCTTGGGAGCTCCAACTTGAAGCTGGTTGGTCAGAAGTTCCAGAGACCCAAACTTGTGATATCCCTCCTCTCCTTGCTCTTTCTTGTTCTGAACCTCACACAAACCAGTTTCTACTTCAAGAGTTGTTGGGAGGCAGTTTTGAGGACTGAACCCTCAACCTATGGGATCTCCAGGTAGATAGTGTTGCAAATGAATTAGAGGACACCAAGTTTGTGTCTACTGCATGGTGTGGGAGGAAGAAATCCCCACACATTTGGTCACTAAAGTTGTTGATGATTGTTGTGGTATGACAGTAGAGGAAAAGCCTGGTTAGCAAGAGTTTTTCCTAGACAATAATGAAAATGTTTAGTTTATTGGTGTAATTCTGATTTTTTCTTGAATGTTTTAAAATAAAGGTCATAGGTGACCCTGTACCTATGCTGTTCTTACATGTAGAAAAATCTGTGTTATGTATTTTCTTTTAACTATGTTTATATATTGATATATATACACACATATTTTGCATATGTATACATGTACATGTATTCACATATAGATGTACGTATATGCTGATAGTAATTGATGTACACAAAAATGCACATTCACAGGCATTTATGTGTGTAATCTTTACTTAAAAATGTATATTATTTTCTTTCATCTCCATATAAGAAATATTTTGCTAAAATGTGATTAATACATTTAAATCACACTTCAAAAGTACAAATATAGAGCATCTCCTCCCACAAATGGGTATTTACCCAATACCTCTGGATTTATTTTCTCCTATTTGGAGGCTGTCTCCTCTCACACTACATGGTTCTTTCCTTCAAAAGTCAAAATTAAGTTATGGTCATTGATATTCATCATATCTGCATGCCAAATCATGCAAATGAGGACAGCCCCTGTGTGCATGCATGTGTGTGTGTTTGTGTGTGTGTGTGCGCTTGTGTGTATATATGATTTAGAATAGAAGAGATATTTAAATACCACTTAAAATCAGAAAGATTGTTAAATTTTATTCTTTAAAAATTGTAGAGTCTGCATGATAAAAAGTACCAAAAATATAAGAAAAGGCCAAGCTACAGACTTGGGAAAATAGAAGCAATTATCCATTTGTTGAATTAATTCATAATAAAGTTTATAGCACAATGCATAAAATATACATAGAGAAAATTTGTAAAGAATGAAACCTCTCATGGACGATGTATGTACATCAATAATAATCTAGAAAATGTAAACATTCAATGATAGAAAACACTCAAACGCTTTTGGGTAATTTGCTAGCAAATACAAACTAAGGTGAGTTCACTAAATTTGAAACTTCTATAAACTAAAAGCTTTCATGAACTAATTAAACAATTTGATTTCATACATCAGACACAATTTATTATCAAGAATACACACCAGTTACATGGGCAAAATAAAATTTCGGACTTAATTTAAAAAGACACACAACATGTAAAATTATATCTAAACTCATTTAAAAATAATACATTGAGGCAAAATTCCCATGTGATAAAATTAAGTATTTAACAGAATAATTCAGTGGCAATTATTACATTCTCAATGTTGTGTAACCACCACCTCCGTCTAGCTCCAGAACACTTCCATCACTATGAAGTACCTATAAGTAGTTTCTCTCCAATTCTCACTTACTCCAGCCCCCGACACTCAGTGCTCCATCACTGTATTTTCCTATTCTGGATATTTTCTATAAAGAAATCATAGAAAAGGTGACCCTTGTTGCCTGTTCTGCTTTCACTTAGCATAATGTTTTTAAAAATTATTTGAAAACACTTCATGCCTGTTGTAGCATGAGTTGATTTTTCATTTATTTTATTTTATTTTATTATTTTTTAAGATGAAGTCTTGCTCTGTTGCCAGGCTGGAATGCAGCAGTGTGATCTCAGCTCACTGCAACCTCTGACTCCCTAGTTCGAGCAATTCTGCCTCAGTCTCCTGAGTAGCTGGGATTATAGGTACGTGCCACCATGCCCAGCTAGTTTTTATATTTTTAGTAGATATGGGGTTTCACCATGTTGTTCAGGATGGTCTCGATCTGTTGACCTCGTGATTCACCTGCCTTGGCCTTCCAAAATGCTGGTATTTAATTATAATTCTTATTTACAATTCTCTAATAACGAATGTTGAGTAACTTTCATGTGTTTATTGGGCATTTGTTTGTCTCTCTGGAGAAATTTTTATTCAAGCATGTTTGTCATTTTTTTTTTTTTTTTTGATACAGAGTCTCGCTCTGTCACCAGGCGCCAGGCTGGAGTGCAGTGGCTCGATCTTGGCTCACTGCAACCTCTGCCTCCCGGGTTCAAGCAATTCTCCTGCCTCAGCCTCCTGAGTAGCTGGGACTACAGACGCACGCCACCAGCTAATTTTTATGTTTTAGTAGAGACAGGGTTTCACTACGTTGGCCAGGATGGTCTCAATCTCTTGACCTCATGATCTGCCCGCCTTGGCCTCCCAAAGTGCTGGGATTACAGGCTATTTTTGAGTAGACTGCTAAGATTATTTGACTCCTTATTGTTGAGTTGTAGTTTTTTGATGTATTCTAGTTATCCAATACCTATTAAATGTATTATTTGAAGATATTCTCTTCTATTATTTAGGTTGTCTTTTCACTATCTTGATAATGTCCTTTGATGAACAAATATTTTTAATTTTGATGAAGTTTGATTGATCTATTTTTTATTATTGTTGCTTGTAGCTTGGGTATAATGTTTAGAAATCTATTGCCAAACACAGAGAAGGTCATAAAGACTATCTCTTATGTTGTCTTCTAAGAGTTTCATAATTTTACTCTTATATTTAGGGTGCTGATTTGAAGTTAGTTTTTGTGTAAAATTAGATGTAGTGGTTCTACTTCATTATTTTGTGTGTAGTTATCAGTTTTCCAGTAGACTAAATGTATTTTTAATTATTGTTTAAAGGTTCAAAGTAAAATTTTAATATTTCATTGTTTCCTTTTACTTAGCAAAATAGGAGCTTCCTGGCATAATTAAAACTGCTAGAGGTCTGAGTAGAAAAATACCACCAATTTTTTTCTTGGCTATATGAACATTAAATATTTACAAATGTAAATATTAAGATATATTATAAATAGAAATAGTAAAACATTTTTGTTGAATCAACTAGATTTGAAAATATTGACGCTATATGGCCTAGTAATTTCCAAATGTCATCCAAGTGTATAGACTTGATAGAATATTGTATGAGAGAAAAATGAGGACTCAAAAAGATGTGAATTACATTATTTCATGTAATATAGAAGACACAACACAACCAAATTTTTTATCTAGTTTAAATGCATAAACAAATCTATATTAAGATATTTAAATAACAAAATAACATTATTCCAAGAAAAAATAAGTCAATCAAAAATTATATAAACATCATAAATTCACTTATGTAAATTTAAAACTACATTACTGAAATGATACATATCATTTATATACCAAAAATACGGTAGTAAATTGATTTTATTTTAAAAACTAGATAGTATTTATTAAACTTGAAGACACTGTGTTAAGTAAAATAAGTCAGTCACAGAAGGACCAATACTCTATGATACCACTTATATAAGGTATGCAAAATAATCAAATTCATAGAAGCACAGAGGAGAATAGGAGTTTCCAGGTGCTGGGGCAAGGGAGCAGGTATAAATGGAGAGTTACTATAAAACAGGTATAGCATTTCAGTCATGCCAGAGGATTAAGTTCCAGAGATGTCCTGTATTTATCTATTTTTTGTTATTGTTGCCCCTATAGGTAAGATTACCGCAATGTATAGTTACAACTTTTTAAGATGATAGATCTCATGGTAAGTGTTCTTAAAAATATAAAGACTTAAAAGAAAATAAAAGGTGATAGTCAAAAGTGGTTAATTCTGAATAAAATGGAAGAAATGGAAATAGGAGAAGTTGGATAAGTGAAAATTAGATTGCATTTAATGATGCATTATTTTAAAATAATAAGGCATATAATATAAAACTATTAATTTGGGTGAGAGAAATAAGTGTCTAGAATGTAATTACAGATATAACTTTTGCACCTACAATGCTTACAGACTAGAAAATTTCACACAAAAGTAAAAAAAAAATGCTATCAGTATTTAATTATGATGCTTCTATATGCTTTGAGGGAAGATCACAGGCTCATATAAAAAACATATTTTCCATCCAAATAATTTTAATTAGTCACTAGAAATAAGATCAAATATATGATGAATGTAATAAGAATTTTAATTAATACTTCTTGTCACATTAAGAAATCAATTAAAAATTGATATTCATTTTTTATAATCACTCACATGTTAAATTTATGTTTTATGTCACCTGTTTTTTTCTTTTTTACTTATTTGCAGGAGTTGCTCTTGATGCAGAATGGGGGCTTTACATTTAGTAAATACATTAAAATATTCAATTTTAATATTCATATTAAAATTGACCATTGGAAACAGAATTCTGTGCTGCTTTCCAACTATTAATTTTTTTCATCTCAGGGCCAACAGCATCAATTCCCCATTTATATACAGGTAATTGCATTCTTTTTTTATTTAATAGGATTATCTAAGTGAGTCCCTAGGCAATCTGCACAATTTCGCTCTGGGTATTTTTCAGTGGAATCTTGGCTAATGAATGTTGTTTATCTTTCTTTCCCTGGGGAATCAGATTTTTATTCAGAAAATCTTATTATCATGCTTAGGGACTGGAACCTACAAACAGACATATTCAGTATGAAGGTCTTCAGAAACTTCAGACACTTGAAAAACTCTAGCATGCTTTGAGCAGGAACCTTGTGTCTGGGCCTTGCCAGATATCTCTACACGGGTACGTTACACCAAATATTTTACTTCTTCCTAAGCTTCATGTAAGAATCAATTATCTTTGAAGATTCAGTCCTGATTTAAATCAGACTCAGGACTGAAATGATATCTACTTTGTCTTCTTTTCCAAGTAACTCAAATATCTGCCCACTGATTTCTTAGTGGAAGTGACAGTGATATAACATAAACAGTAGTATCCATTGTCTCTATTGATAAACTAGACTGCTTGAACGTTTATACCAAATAATGAATAGTCATTATGGTTAGTATATTCCACCTTAATATGAGTAATGATTTTTTTCTGCCTTAGAACTGAGATGTTTAGAGAGAACTCTATACCATAAGGGAAGTGTCATAAGTGTCTCCAATGCGTATGATTTGATGTTTCAAAGAAGGGCTGCAAAAATACCTGATACTAATAAAAATGAGGTTTTTTTTCTTGCATTCCCTGGGGTGAAAAATCCTAGAATGAAAAGACTCCCTGGTACTAATAGTCAGTCTTTCTGATGGACACCAAAAACTCATGTTGAAATTCAGTGCTTGTCTCAAACCAGACCCATGTCTTAACAAGCGTAACACAAATTCCACAATTAGATATCAATGAAATATAGTCACAAAATCATCTCAGAAGCCATTTAAGAGTTAATTTGCAACATGATACCTTAACCAAAGGGTGACACTTTTTAAAGTGAAACTGATATTAAAATTATTAACATTAGGTATATTTTAATTTTTTATACTGAGATTCATAATATTGGCAGAACTTTAAAATATTTCTTTTCAAAAACTAATTTAAAAAACCTTTTGTGAAAAATTTCAGTAGCCTTTAACAGGAAAATTCTAACTCAAAAATATTCCAAAAAAGAAAACCCAGCAGGAGAAAACTGGGTCTGTACTAAGGGCTCTTTATGTCAATGGCATATACTTGCTGAAATAAAAATCAACCCCAGCTGTGCCCTCAGCCATGCTTCAGAAGAGGAGAAATTAATAATGAATAAAGATATTAAATATTTGCAAATTCTCTTCCTCTCCTAAGCTAATTGCACAAATTCAGAGTAGCCAATAAATAATTGCTGTTGTTTATGATGTTGTTTTTTGTTGCTAAATGAAGGGTATCTATGGAATACACGTCAGAATGAACGATGCATTGAGTTGCTTTGTGTGTAGCAACCAAACAGGAAATTTTTTTATTTTATTTTATTTATTTATTTATTTATTTTATTTTTGAAAGAAAGAAAAAGAGAGGAATGAAAGGAAAAAAAAGAATGTAAGAGAGAAAGAAAAAAATGTAAGAGAAAAAGAAAAAAACAAACAGGAAATATTTTGATCAAAGTAATTGTTAGCACAAGGTTTTACATCATAAACTTGCCTGCTTATAAGACATACAGTTATTTTTAGGTGCAGTGGCAAGAAGCAAAAGATAGAGAATAAATACTACACATAATCAGATCAGTTTCTCAGCCTCAAATTTGATGTATTTAATAATGTATCAGAACAAAGAAACACTGAAGATTTAAGAGACAATCTAATTGCAAGACAGCATGTTTTATTTGTTAAAAAAGTAGGCAGGTATTGTGTGTTCCGGCTTTTAAAAAAATTGCAGTATCATAATTCATTTGCTATTTCTATATCAATTGTAAAAACACTCAGTAAGGTAGAATGAATTATCAGAACTGAAATAGGAATTCGCACCAAAAATTATTCAAAGCATGGTAATAACAAAAACTGAAGGTAACATCCATTTTGCATTCACTTGGTACCAGGCTCTGTAAAAACAAATCTATTTATGTGCATTATCTCGTTTAATTTTAATAATATAAGAATATAATGCCTGGTAAAAGTCACCTAGCTATTAATTGGTAGACTAACACAAACCAAGCAATCACATAAACAAAATCACAAAAACAAAATCATAAAACCACAAAGTTTAGACCAATGTCTTACATAGTCTTGTTTGAGTTGTTTTACTTCACCGAAACTCAATTTTTTTATTACACATGAAAATAATTACCATCTACCTATATTCTAGGGTACTCCTGCAGAATGAGATAACTATTTCAAAATTTCTAGCATAATTCTCAGTACAAAATTTCTAACATAATTCTCTCACTTTCTAAATAAATATTAATAGTCTTCCCCACTTGTTTTTCTATACAAGTATAATAAATCAAGGGTATCAAACTTTAACAAATAAAAGTTGTAAGTAGTAAGAATTAAAAAAAACAACTTTTGACAATTTAAAATGAAAATGTATAAGCTAGAAATGGAAGGGAGAGTAGGGCTTCTGGAACAAAATAGTAGAGAAGAGTCTGAGTAAGAGAAGTCATAATGATAGGACAGGACCAGCCTATTTAGTAGAAGTAATGAAATGTGATTAAGTAAAGAAGATTTTGACTTTCAGAATTACACTCAGAAGGAACAATATTGAGGTGTAGGCCTACTTCTGCATAGCTAATGCAACATTATGTAGTAGAAGCTGATAAAGCAAAATCCAGAATACTCAAAATGTTTCCCATAGAAACATTGAAATTCCCAAGGGTTATTAATGACAAGGTATGAGCTGGAAAAGTCACTAGTGGAAGCTAAAAAATAGGTAACTGTTGGTTACTCTGTCTCACCAATATTTTAAAGGCTACTCTCTCTTATCATTTGAAATGCAAACAGAAACACACAAATAAAAATTTTAAGTAATAAATTATGTGTGTATATATATTCATCAATATCAAATGCTAATATGTGCATATAATATATGTGAATATACATTAATATCAACTGTATATATATTCATCCAATATCATATGCTAATATAGTTGATATATGCATAATATTAAGACATATCATAAAATAAATAAATATGTATTCACTCAATATTAACTATATCCAACAGTGAATACATAAATGGCTTGTTAAGACAGTTTTAAGACTCTTATTTGTCTGGGGAATTTTTATTTCTGAAGTTTATGAAACATGGGGAGAAAAACAATTAGGTTCTGAAACTTTTAAGGGTTTGTCAAAAAATATAAACTGATTTCAAATGAAATATTTAACCACCTAATGTCTAATAGAAACATTAATTTTATTATCCACTAATTTATTTCAATTTTTTCAGGTAAAAGAAGAGGGCAACAATATAAATGGCTTCAGGAAATCTCACATGGGTGATGGATTTTATTCTTGTGGGAGTCTCAGATGATCCGGAGCTCCAGATTCCCCTCTTCCTGGTCTTCCTGGTGCTTTATGTGCTGACCGTGGCAGGGAACCTGGGCATCATCACCCTCACCAGTGTTGACCCTCAACTTCAAACACCCATGTATTTTTTCCTCCGACACTTGGCTATCATCAATCTTTGCAATTCTACTGTCATTGCCCCTAAAATGTTGGTTAACTTCCTGGTTACCAAGAAAACCATATCTTACTATGGATGTGCAACCCAACTGGGTGGATTCTTGGTTTTCATTGTAGCTGAGATTTTCATGCTGGCTGCAATGGCCTATGACCGCTACATGGCTATTTGCAACCCTCTGTTCTACATAGTAGTGGTGTCTCCAAAGCTGTGTTGTCTGCTAGTGTCCCTCACATACCTTCAGAGTCTTATTACAGCACTGACTGTCTCTTCCTGTGTGTTCTCTGTGTCATACTGTTCTTCCAACATCATCAACCATTTTTACTGTGACAATGTCCCTTTGCTAGCACTGTCCTGTTCTGATACCTACATTCCAGAAACAGCAGTGTTTACCTTTTCAGGGACCAACTTGTTTTTCTCCATGACTATTGTCATAATATCCTACTTCAACATTGTTATTACCATTTTGAGGATTCATTCCAGAGAAGGACGACAAAAAGCCTTTTCCACGTGTGCTTCTCACATGACAGCTGTGGTTGTGTTCTATGGGACTCTCTTTTTCATGTATTTGCAACCAAGGACTAATCATTCATTAGATACCGACAAAATGGCCTCGGTCTTCTACACCCTGGTGATACCAATGCTGAACCCCCTAATTTACAGCCTGAGGAACAAGGCCGTGAAGGCTGCACTAAAGAGGTTCCTAGATAACCCATGCCGATCACTCAAACTAATGTAAATTTAAAGCTAAAACTATATTCCTTTAGTGCTTTTCATTCTTATCCTAAATTTTTTTTAATGTGGCAAGAAATTGTTAGAAATTCCATTTCTTTCAGTGGGATATGTTTAATTTTTGTTATGTCAACCTCACATACCCACACAAGAAAACAATGTCAATGTGAAATAAAGGTAGTGTCTGGAAATAAACTATAGTTATAACATTTTCAGGAAGGTTAGAAACATACCCAATCTGGAGACTGTGTGATTCAGATCAATGTTTAACTTAACCCATATATGCAGATCAAACAAAATGTTAAATTAGACATGTAGAAAGAAC
Source organism: Cacajao melanocephalus (assembly GCA_963573385.1). Lineage (NCBI taxonomy): Eukaryota > Metazoa > Chordata > Mammalia > Primates > Pitheciidae > Cacajao > Cacajao melanocephalus. Next base: position 9,934 of record CAUYLG010076847.1, read on the forward strand.
CAGAAGTAAATTCACCTGAAAAGACATGCCTCAGAGACAGAATTAAGGCTGCCTTATCCAAATCAGATTCCTAAAAAATTCAAGAGCTTCTACCAAAAAGAGGGAGACTCAGCCCGAGAAGAGACTCACTAGGATGAAAAAGGCAAGCTGTGGAGGCGGAGAGCTCAAAGGGCTCAAGTGAGTACTGCACACAGGTTCCAAGAATTACTGTTTCTTGCAGTAGTAATCTTTTTTGCTTCTCATTTCTCTCACCACTTATGTAAACCTAAACAACAAACCAAGACAGGCTCTCTGAAGGAAAATGACTTTTATTTGGGAAAAGGCATTGAAATGGGAATACACATGCCAAACTATGTGTGTATTCAGAGGGGTAAGAGAAGACAAAGGATTTTAAAGAAACAAATGTGGGGATAGTGGGGCAACATAATTGTTTTGAGATCATTATTCTTGGCTGCAAAAATCAATGATGATGATGCCAGTTTAAGGTTGAACAAGCAGTTGCTGGGCAGATGTCCTTGCAGAATTATGTTTGTGTGGGTAAAATTGTGGTAGCCTTTGTGCAAGGCTGTGGTTTCTGCATGTCCTTCGGGTTCATTTTTAAAAATCAGACATATAAGTATTACAACCCCTCCTTCACAGACTTCCCTAGCTCTGTCAAGGTTGATTTTCTGTTTTCGTTTTTTAGATGAGCAACTTCCTTTTGATCCTGATAGTTTTCACACATTTTTCAACTTTTACCTGTCTCTGTTATAATCTGTGGTTTTCTTGCTGTTGTTTTTGACATGGATTATTCTTAATGCAGCTTTCTATTTAAAATCCAGGCCAGTATTTGGATTACTTAACAAAATAATGCATTAAAACAAGTAAAAGAATTTTAGCTTCATAAAGCTTAACATGATGTGGTTATTTATTGAAATTCCTTACAATTTGTACAATCACTACATATTCATAAGTTGGATATCAGGAGTGTAAAATTCAACTGTCCTGATTGTGAAATGCATATTATAAGTATAACCTTGAAATGAATCTATCCTCATTTAAATAAATTAAATTTGCTATGTGAATCAGAGACCCTCTCCAGGAGAGTTTTCACAGAGCTGTTTTTTTATGAACAAGTGTAGAAAACATACAAAGTTATTAATTGTGATATGTGTAGAAGTAAGGAGTTGATAACTAACTGAATACCTATTACTATGAAAACAAACATGCATTAAATGAAGTTTGACCTAGATTATAGTAATTTTTCCAATAAAATTCAGAAAAGCATTGGTTGTATGTAGTAAAATCAATATAGTTCAAAAACGTATAGTTGAGTGAGAACCTAGAAGACCAGAATTAGATACATAACACCATGTGTGTTCATCTTAAAACATACATTATATTTACTTTATAAGAATATTCCTTTATAAGACCACATATCAAACTTTGTTATTCATATACACCAATAACAGACAGAGAGCCAAATCTTGAGCAAACTCCCATTTACAATTGCTACAAAGGTAATAAAATACCTAGGAATACAACTAACAAAGGATGTGAAGGACCTCTTCAAGGAGAATTATGAACCACTGCTCAAGGAAATATGAGAGGACACAAAGAGATGGAAAAACATTCCATGCTTATGGTTAGGAAGAATCAATATTGTGAAAATGGCCATATTGCCCAAAGTAACTTATAGATTCATTGCTATCCCCATCAAGCTACCATTGACCTTCTTCACAGGACTGGAAAAAACCGCCTTAAACTTCATATGGAACCAAAAGAGAGCTCGCATAGTCAAGACAATTCCAAGCAAAAGAACAAAGCTGGAGGCATCACGCTACCTGATTTCAAACCATACTACAAGGTTACAGTAATCAAAACAGCACGGTACTGGTACCAAAATAGAGACCAATGGAACAGAACACAGGCCTTGGAGGCAATACCACACATCTACAACCATCTGATCTTTGACAAACCTCACAAAAACAAGCAATAGGGAAAGGATTCCCTGATTAATAAATAGTGTTGGGAAAACTGGCTAGCCATGTGCAGAAAGCTGAAACTGGACCCCTTCCTGACACATTACACTAAAATTAACTCCAGAAGGATTAAAGATTTAAACATAAGACCTAATATCATAAAAACCCTAGAGGAAACCTAGGCAATGCCATTCAAGACATAGGCATAGGCCAGGACTTCATGACTAAAACACCAAAAGCAAAGGCAACAAAAGCTAAAATAGACAAATAGGATCTAATTAAACTTGAGTTTCTGCACAGAAAAAAAAAATCATTATAGTGAACCAGCAACCAACAGAATGGGAAAAAATTTTTGCAATCTACCCATCTGACAAAGGGCTAGTATCCAGAATCTACAAAGAACTAAAACAGATTTACAGGAAAAAAAACAAACCCCTTCAAAAGTGGGCAAAAGATATGAACAGGCACTTTCAAATGAGACATTTACGAAGCCAACAAACATATGAAAAAATGATCATCATCACCGGTCATTAGAGAAATGCAAATCAAAACCACATTGTGATACCATCTCATACCAGTTAGAATGGCGATCATTAAAAAATCTGGAGACAACAGATGCTAGAGAGGATGTGGAGAAATAGGAATACTTTTACACTGTTGGTGGGAGTGTAAATTAGTTCAACCATTGTGGAAGACAGAGTGGCACTTCCTAAAGGACCTGGAAATAGAAATATCATTTGACCCAGCAATTCCATTACTAGGTGTATACCCAAAGGATTCTAAATAGTTCTATTATAAAGACACATGCACAAATATGTTCATTGCAGCACTGTTTACAATAGCAAAGACCTGGAACCAACCCAAATGCCCAACAATGATAGAATGGACAAAGAAAATGTGGCACATATATACCACGGAATACTATGCAACCATAAAAAAGATGAGTTCATATCCTTTGTAGGGATATGGATAAATCTGGAAACCATCGTTCTCAGCAAACTGACACAAGAACAGAAAACAAAACACCGCATGTTCTCACTCATAGGTGAGTGTTGAACAATGAGAACACATGGGCCCAGGGAGGGAAACATCACACACTGGGGTCTGTTGGGGGGTAGGGGAGTAGGAGAGGGACAGCGGGGTGTGGGAAGGTTGAGGAGGGATAACATTGGGAATAATGCCTGATGTAGGTAGGTGATGGGGGGATGGAGACAGTAAACCACAATGGCATGTGTGTACCTATGCAATGATTCTGAAAGATATGCACATGTACCCCAGAATTTAAAGTACAATAAGAAAAATATGATATCAAGATCAGATTCATATTCTTTAGGATTTTCACATAAATCCAGTGATTTCTGGGGCCTCTTTTGTCCATAGAAGCTGTATCATCTGGGGTTGCAGGTTCTGTAGGGTGTTTCCTAGGCTGGCTTGAGCGTTTTCTTCTTTCCATCATTTGATAAGGATGTAATCCCCAGGCTGGTGCTGTTGTACTGGAAATTCTAGGGGTGGTGCCTGTGCTAAGAGTCCTTTTATAATGTTTGTTAAAGAACAGGTTAATGCTTTAAGAAAAATCTGTTGTGCTTTATTTTAACATCTAGTTTACAGAAAAACTAGATGATATTTCTTTAACTTTAGCCAGTATGAATACACACAGAATTTCTTTTACAATTAACATTTTAAAATTTGCTTGCACCTACAAAACACAAATTATACAACATTTCTTGCATTTCTTTGTATAACATTTTTACAACTGTCACAGACAATCTTCGACATGCCTTAATTTTCTGACTTTGTTTTATAACCTACCTTACTAAAGGTGCATTCATATATCTTTAACTTTCTTAACATTTCTTCCTCTTCTTCCTATGTTATCTGTCTTGTTTGACTTACTTTTTGTGTCCCTCTCTGATCCCTGTCTCTTCTAGAGTCTCTCTTACTCATTCATTTCCTCTATTTTTCTCTCCATTGTTTCTGCTTCTGTCTTGCAAGACCTTAGCAAAGTGATTTCCTACAGCTGATTGCAATTTGTAGTCTAAATTTAGAAAATTAAGCATAAATAAGGCTTGTTCTGTTTCCTCAATTTCTTTTTTTGCTGCAGGGGTTAAACATCTGAGAGAATCTAGGGCTGTATTGCCTTTTAGGATAGAGAACAGGTTTTGTAATTTATCTGTAGATATACCTAAAGTGAGATGGAGCCAGTTTATATCTCCCAATAATTTCTGATAGTTATTTAAGGTTTGTAACTTGGTAGTATTTAATTTAATCCTTGAGGTCTGACTTACTGGAAAGTCAATGTGTATTCAAGATATTTCCAAGGAGAAGACTTCTGTACTTTTTCAGATGCAATGAGTAAACCTTTTAAGCATGTATTCTTTAAGACAGAATTATATAAATTTAAAAGTACTGGTTCTGCTGGGGCTGAAAGTAAAATATCATCCATAAAATGAATAATCTTGCAACTGGGAAATTTCTTTCTACAAGGGAGCAAAGCCTGATCTACAAAATACTGACACATAGTAGGACTGTTCAGCATTCCTTGAGGCAGCACTTTCCAATGAAATCAACAAACTGACCTTTCATTATTAATAGCTGGCAATGTAAACACAAATTTTTCTCTGTCTTGTTCTGCTAGAGGAAATGTATATAAACAGTCTTTTAAGTCAGTAACAATTATAGGCCAATCTTGAGGAATCACTGTGGGGGAAGGGAGCCCCCACTGCAAAAGTCCCATAGGCTACAAATTAGCCTCAACTAGTTCATGGGCTCTCTGTAAGTTCTCTCCCTTCAGAGGTTACTGTTTTACTTGAATAGGATTTTGAGAGAGGTTACGTTAGAGGTAGGGTTGGAATAACAACTGTGGCCATTTTCAGAGAACTGTCTCACAAACTGTTAAGTTTTACTTAAATCTTAGCAGAGAATTATAATCTGGAATGTCACTTGTAATCAAGGAACATATGATTTTGCTGTGGGCCACCCAAGGAGTCAGAGAGCAGCAGCATGGGTCCTGGGTTGGCAGTTGTGTTGCACTTGCCTAGGTGCTGCCTTTTGTCTGTGCCTCTTCCTCCTCCTATGCCTCTTCCTCCTGTGCCTTCCTTCCTCCACTGGGTGGCTGCCAGTAAAATATCATCCACAAAATGGATGTTTTTATCGGCCCAGGGCACTGTTAGCTTCCCTGCCGTGAAGCTTTTTCTTCTGCTCACCCGCTGCTTGGCTGCATGGTTTCAGCCTCTAATACCATTTTCCTTAACTGTTTATAAGCATACAACTGGTTACCTTGTTGATCTTGCATTACTGGGCAGGCCAAGAGATCCCCTTCTAAAGCTGCTTGCTTAAGACAGAGTCCTATGGCTGGAGCATGTCTCTTTTCCTTTTTCCTGTTTATTGGAGGAGAGGGCATGGCAAAACCTCCATTTCCTCTTTGTTATTTTGGCCTGTTGATGATGTTACTGGGACTTATTGCCCTTGTGCATGGTGCTGTTTAAGATTTCTCCCCACTTGCTCCCAGAGCTCTGTATCAAGCATACTTTCTGCTGGGAACCATGGGCTTTGGGAAACAACAGTTTGCATTAGATCCCTTAATTGAGCCTCTGTAACTGAGGCTCCACTGGCTTTAAGCATATTGTTTCAATACTTTTATATACTGTCTTTGTTGGCTGATAACTGTTGTCCCATGAGGAAACCCCAACCTGAACAATGTGTCTGAACTTAGATATCCTAAGTGGGTTCCAATGACTTACCAACTATGCAGTTGTGTTTTCCTTTGTTTTTGGAGGTTCTGTTGCAATCTTCTACAGCAAAACCTCAGAGGGGGCACCACTGACAAGTTTCTTTACATGGTACACCACTGTCAGGGTCTGACAGGCAGACCCCAACCCAGTGATGGATGAATAAATTCACTCAGACATGGAATTCAGTGGAAGAATGGGCTGGGGTGTCCAGATCATTCACCCGAAGGAGTTAATGGCTGCCAGTCCCAACATGCTGGCTTTCCCGGCCTTTATTCAGCACACATCAAATGACAAAGGCCTTGAGTCAATACCACTAAGGGTAAAGATTAAAGGCCAGATTCTGAAGCCTAAAGCAAACACCATTTGTGGGTAATAAACTTCTGCCACACTCTGAGTAGGGGCAGTCATGCATGCTTGGATGATTAAACGTTTGTTAATGGAGGTGGGGGTAAACAGACTTATCTGGGAAAGTCTTTTTTCAATCCCTAGTATTTACTCTATATTCTAATGCTCTAGGATAAGAACTGACTGCCTTTGGCCCATTCTTTCATTTCAAGCTATGTAAATTGCCAGGCCTTCCAAGGGGGTTTTATGACTATTCCCTATGACTATCTCTAATATGTTTCCCTTCATATTTTTGCCACTATCCTGACTGAACTACCACAATAATCATATAAAATTAAAGATTCATCAATTTTAAGAAGTCCTTTTCATCAAAATTAACAGTGTCCAAAGGGCAACCCTTATAATAGAAAAGAACATTTTATTACACTTTATCAAATATATATGTGTATCTGAAAGAGGACTCATATGCAAAATGTGAAAGTAATTCTTATAAATCAGTAACTAATTGATATGAAAATCAATGTAAAAGTGTAGAAAAGACATGAATGAACACTATTTAAAAGAAAATATATAAACGACCATTGCACATATGAAAAGATTCTCAATGTATTCAGCATTAGGATAATGCAAATCGAAACAACAGTGATACCCACACCATCCAGAATGGCTAAGTCTCGACAAGAATAGTGAGAATCATAGCTATTACGTCCTTCTCACTGGAATGCACGTTGCTATAACACCACTAGCGGGTAAACTCTGTAAACTCATTCAGAAGTATTTACTAATGCTGAATATGTATATATTATGATATAGCAATCCCAGTCTAAAAAATATACCCAAATGGGAATACACATTTATGTTCATTGAAACATGCAGTAGAATGTTCATATTGTCACTATTCATAAAACCTCCAGAATAGTGAATAACTAATTTGTGATATGTATATAATGTTCAATTGTTCACAGAAATGAGAATGAGCAATGTAGAGCTAGTTGTGACAATTTATTGAATGAAAGAACCTAGGCATTGAAAAATAACATGCATAGGATTTTAATCATATAATGTAACAAAAATATCTGTATATTATGTTGTTAGAAGTCAGAATAGTAGCTGTACATTTTTTGTGTGTGTTGTGGGAAGTTCATGGATGAAAAGAGATGAAGGATTCTTATAGGGTTCCTGATAATGTTTTATTTTGTTGTTATTGTTGTTGCTGTTTAATCTTGATTCTGGTTACATAGGTTAAGTTTGTAAAACTTAAGTTAAAAATTAAGTTTGTAAAAGTTTATTTATGATTTGTGCATTTGTTTGTATGAATACTCTACTTCTATAATAAATCTAAAACACCACAAAATACAGGGAAAAAAAAACAGCTAAACACTTATATTACTTTCTCTTGTAAATTTTTGAAACAATGCAATAGGCAGTGTTTAAGCACTTCATTGTATCCTCAGCTACAAAGCCATAAAAATTCACTGCAGGACTATTAGGAGTTACAAGAAAAAATAATTATGTCCTATAGATATGTTTTGATTCCCAATCTCTGTGTTGCAGTAGAGAAAATTCAACCAGGAAAAATGGTGGAAAGGTAACTAATATAACTCTACTTGTTTGAAAATACAAATGTATTCTATAATTAGCAGATATCCATTGGCTTTGTTTGAAGCTTCCAAATGCCTTAGGCATAATTAACAAATTGTGTCCCTTCTCCTCAGGGAAAGTCTCAAAGGAAAGAAACCCATAAATTTTTCTTACTGGGTTACTTTAGGGACACACGGAAAGCACAGAAAGATTCCTTACTGTAGGTTAGTAGATTACACCTGTTTTTGTGACTGCATCTCAGAGTTCCAGTTACTCTTCATGGTCCTGAATAACTTTATCTTTACTTTCTAAAAACTAATCTAGATGATTTAGCCACAGCCTTAACAATCTGCTTTTTTAAGTGAAGTTTCTGAGCTAGTACAATGTTGCAACCATCTTTAGTATAATCCTTGGTGAAAGCTAGGTAATTACTTCCCTGTAGTTAGCTAATATTTCTTTGAAAAGTAAAAACAAAAAGCAAGAACTCAAGTTCTGAAAAGGAAGTTAGTGTTGTTAACAAGCTCCCTCTTTGGTTCCTAATATTTTTACAATGATTTTCAACTAAGATGTCAAATGTGATCTTGTGATTTGTAGTTAATTGGATTTGTTTCAGAATTTTAACTTCAAATAATAGATTTCCATAGTGCTTTCCAGTTACCTCTTAATTCATTATGTCAGTATTTTTTATGATTCTTGTATTTTCTCTTTTAAAGTTGTCATGCCTCGTTCATGTGTTTTCCAGATTTACCAGTATTATTGAAGGAATCAATGTCATTTGCAAAACATTGCTTTTAGTTAGAGATAAAACCAAAACAAAATACTAAAGCATCTATTTTACTACATAGTACCCCCATCATATTGTAATATCTGATTTGCAAGAGAATAGATCATCCCCTCTACCTATAAGGCTTAGAAGAGTCTTTGAAATGTCATAAAATCGTTCCTTGCATGATCAAATGCACATCTAGCGGAGAAAAAAACTAAGATGAATACCTGTACAAACATTTATTTTAATAATAGTCTGACAGGTGTGGAGTGATATCTTATTGTAATTTTAATTTGCATTTTCATAATAATTAATGATGTAGAACTTTTTTTCACATACTTCCATGCCATTTGTAAGTCTTTTTTTTTTTTTTTTTTTTTTTTGAGAAATATTCTTTTACTCAAGATTGCCTGAGCTATCCAGGAATTTTTTTATGTAGTTCTATATAAATTTTGGAATTTTTTTGGTTATTTCCATAAAAAATTACACTACAATTTTGGTAGGAATCATATTAATTCTGTAGATCACTTTGGGGAGTATTAACGCTTTAACAATATTGATTCTTCTGGCTCATGGATACAGAATATGTTTCCTTTGTCCATCTTTAAATTGGCTTGCTTATCTTTGGTTGTTGAATTATAAGAGTCCTTTGTATATTCTATATACTAGACTCTTACTAGATATATGATATATAATTTTTTTAAGTTATGGATGTTGTATTTGTATTCTTTGATAATGCCCTTTGATACACACAAGTTTGCTTCTTTTTAAAATTTTGATAAAGTCCAATTTATCAACGTTTTTTACTTTTGCAGCTTGTGCTTTTGGTATTGCATCTAAGAAAACTGTCAGGAACTCAGCTGAGTTGGGTGAAGTAGAACTGTATTGCTGGGTGGTGGTGCAGCTAATTAAAGCAATGAGCCGTAAATGAAAGAGTTAATCAGTTACTGCAATGGCATAAGCAAGAGTCCAATACCTGAGAAAGTGCCAACTCCTTCTTTTTCTTTTCTTTCATGGACTTGGAACACTGGTCTAGAATCCAATGGATCAGTAAAGACGTGAAGATTGTCTCCCTCTTGAGCAAGTCTCAGAAAAATAGGCACTGGCAATTTTAAGGATATTGAGGTATGTGTATACAGGGAGAGGAAATTAAAAGGGTGACTGTCAGGTCTGAAAAACACTGAATAGTGGACAGAATTATCCTCAAGTTTACCTGTTTCTCTTCTCAGAGAGGGTCTCAGCATAGGCACCTGGAGAAAACCTCTGCTTATTAAGATAAAGAGTCGCAGGAATAAAGGCACCAGGTTAGAAATTGAAATATAGTCATGGGTGGCTTAATGATAGGAATATATTCTGAGAAATGTGTCATTACATGATTTTGTTGTTTTACAAAAATCATAGCCTGTACTCACACAAACCCAGGTTGTATAGCCTACTATACACCCATGCTGTGTGGTATAGCGTCTTGCTCCTAGACTACAAACCTGTACAGCATGTTACTGTACTGAATTATGTAGGCAATTATAACACAATGGTAATTATTTGTGTATCTCAACATATCTAAACATAAAAAAGGTACAGGAAACGTATAAAAGATTAAAAATAGTACACCTGTACCGGACACTTACTAAAAGTGGAGCTCTCAGGAATGGAAGTAGCTCTAGGTGATTTAGTGAGTGACAGGTAAGCCAATGTGAAGGCCTAGTATATTATTGTATAATAGTGCAAACTTTATAAACACTATACACTTAGACCACACTAAATTTATAATTATTTTTATTTCTTCAATAATTAAGTACTTTAGCTTACTATAAATTTTTAAATTTATAACCTTAAACATGTTAAACTTCTTGACTCTTTTGTAATAACACAGCTTTAAACACAAACACATTTTATAACTGTACAAAAATATTTTCTTTTTTACTATACTGAATCTATATGCTTTTTTCTATTTTTAAATTTATTTTTTACTTTTTATGCAAAAATGAAGACACACACACACACACACACACACACGCATTAGCCTAGACCCACACAAGGTCGAGATCATCAATATCACTGTCTTCCACCATGTCTTGTCCCACAAGAACATCTACAGGGACAATAACATACATGGAGCTATCATCTTCTGTGATAACAATGCCTTCTTTTGAAATTTTGCTGTTAACTGTAGTCACCCTACTGTGTAATAAACCCCCTGGAAACATACAACCTTGCAAGGCTGTACTATTTCACCTTCTGAATTTTTGTTATTTTTAGTGATTATATTGGGGATTAAAATTAAACTAAACTTATAGTAACCTAATTTGAATGAATGCCTACTGAACATCAATAGTACCTTAAAATTTTTAGACAGATGTACTATCAAATTATCTATTTCACAGATTGCATCTTTATAAATTGTGCACAAATTAATGAAAATTTATAGTTATTCTTTTATGAATTTGTATTTAAATCATATAAGAGCAAAATAACTAGGAGTTAGGAACCTCCAAAACAATACCATGAGCTTTCACACCACCTGTTTATTTACCTATTTTGTTATTTCTAGTGTTGTTTTTTTATTTCTCTATATGGCTTCAAGTTGATGTCTAGTTGGTCCTTTTATTTTATCCCAAAGCACTTTTCATATTGTTGATTGGAGGGCATATTTGCTAGTGACAAACTCCTTCAACTTTTGTTTGTGTCTTTATTTTGCCTTCAATTCTGAAGAATAGTTTTGCCAAATATACAATTCTTACTGGATATATCTTTCTCAGCACTTTAATATATAATTCTACTCTCTTCTGTCTTCGTAGTTTCTTATGAACAATTACCTATTAATATTAGTAAGAATACATTTTACATGATAAGCCACGTCTTTGTTACTACGAATAAGATTCAAAGTGCTTTAACACTTTGATTGTAGTATGTTGCATTGTCAATCCTTTTGAATCTATCCCCTGTTGGGTTTATTATGCTTCTTTGGGTGTATATATTCATATCTTTCATCATATTTGTGAAAAAGTTTTGTCATTATTTCCCCAGGTGTTCGTTCTTTCTCTTTCTCTCTCTTCTTTCCTTCCAGAACTCTCATTGTTCTTATGCTGATAAGTCAGTTAATTTAAAGTTCTAGTATAGTAACTCCAGTTTCTGGGCTTCCTCAGGATAGTTTCTATCAATTTATTTTTTATCCTTTCTGAATAAAACATATTTTCTTGTGTCTTGGTACGCTTTTTTATTTCATTTAAACTTTAACTTTTTGAGTATTTTAATGAGGTTTCCTCTGAAATCATATATTATTTCCTTTATAGGTTTTGCCTTGTTGTTGTGGACTGTAGTTTTAATTTTTTTCTAAATTATTCTTATAAATTAATTTTTCATAAATTTAATTTTCTAATTTTTTTCTTAATGAAAATTCTTTGTTGTGTATGTTTATTAAAGTCTATTCTGTCAATTTGTCTGCCAGTGATTTTTCAGAGGTATCACTAAATTTCTAGAGCAAAAAGTTTTTAACAAAAGAAAAAAAATAAACTTCTCATATTTTTTTTTTTTTTAAGAAAGGAAAAGAGAGGAAAGAAAGTGAGAGTGAAAGAAAGAAAAAAAGAATGTACGAGAGAAAGAAAGAGGAAGAAAAAGAGGGAGAGAGAACAGGATTCTTGTTCTACTGCCCAGGCTAGA
>CAUYLG010076848.1:0-29842 GCA_963573385.1 Cacajao melanocephalus
TGGCCGTGGTGGCCCATGCCTGTAATTCCAGTACTGTGGGAGGCCAAGGTGGGTGGATCACCTCAGGTCAGGAGTTTGAGATCAGCCTGGCCAACATGGTGAAACCCTGTCTCTATTAAAAATATAAAAATTAGCTGGGTGTAGTGGTGGGTGCCTGTAATCCCAGCTACTTGGGAGGCTGAGGCAGGAGAATTGCTTGAACCTGGGAGGCGGAGGTTGCAGTGAGTCACGATCATGTCATTGCACTTCAGCATGGGTGACAAGAGTGACTCTTATCTCAATAAATAAATAAATAGATAAATAAGTTAATTAAAAAGGAGATTTTTGGTTAGGTGCAGTGGCTCACACCTGTAATCCCAGCACTTTGGGAGGCCGAAAAACTTGAGCCCAGGAGTTTGAGACCAGCCTGGGCAACACGGCAAAACCCTATCCCTACAAAAAATACAAAAAGGTAGCCAGGTGTGGTGGCGCATGCCTGTAGCCCCAGCTACCTGGGAGAATCACCTGAGCACAGGAAGTCAAGGTTGCAGTGAGCCGTAAGATTGCGCCACTGCACTCTAGCCTGGGTGATGGAGTAAGACCCTGTCTCAAACAAAACAAAACAAAAATATATAATAAAAATAATTAAATTTGAAAAAAAAAGGAGATTTTCCAGAAAGCTAAATTTATTTTACTTAAACAACTGTACTTCGTTTAAAAATAGCAGAATAAAGATTTTACCTCTTTTCCTCTGGAGAATCACACAAAAGCAACCAGGAGAATGAGAAACAGAAATATCACATCTTTGACAAAACTGGAGACATCTGTGACCTCATTCCCCAATATATGAGTAAGAACAGCCAAATGCTGTAAAGGGCAAATGAGGGCGTGGGAAAGTGAAGAAAGAGAATGCATGCTGTTACAGATGTCAGAGAAGGCATATAATTGCATTTTTCAAAAGCAAATGCTTCACTACCAGGGTGCAAGACTATTGTTTCAAACAGTGGGAACTGGTTCAGGGACTCGTGACTGAGCCTTCCTCAGATCCCGTCTGGAGTACAGGAACATACATACAGGCCCAATGTGCAGGAAGCACTCTATCAGTGAGAGAGCAACAGACAGCAACTGCCTGAAGCGGCTCTCCGATGGCCAGTTTCAGATGTCTGAGGCAAAGGAAGCCTCGCAGTCTCATCCACATATAAAGCATTTAAGGAACACTCCTGCTAAGCTAGTCACCATAGCAGTTTTCTACAAATTTGTTAGACTAAGAAGGAGTCTTCAAAGAGGAATAATTTTAAAAGGATCTAGCACATACTAAATCATGCACTTAAAAATGATTAAGATGGTGGCCAGGCATGGTGGCTTGGGCCTGTAGTCCCAGCTACTCAGGAGGCTGAGGCAGGAGCATCGCTTAAACCCAGGTGTTTCAGGCTACAGTGAGCTATGACTGCACCACTGCACTCCAGCAGTTCTCATGGTATTTTGAACACAAGAAATCTCCGTCCTGCTGTAACTATTCCCCTATTCTTATTTCCTAACCCCTAATAGCAGGGAGCATGCCCTATGCATTATCCTCTGGCCTGCTGGAGAGGCTCATTAAACATCCTCATTGCATGAATGTGAGAAGCACAGATCCTGAACTAACAGGTGTATTCTGATGCCAGCATCAATCACCTTGCCACTGTACCAAAATAGTTACTATGCCCAACCTCACAAATCTATTCATCCTACTTAGATGAATAAATCATCTCAGCCACATGTTTAACAAGTTTACTTATTTCTTTATTTTTGAGACAGGGTCTAGCTCTATCACTGGGCTGGAATGCAGTGGTGTGATCGCAGCTCACTGAAGCCTTGAGCTCCCAGGCTCAAGTGATCTTCCCACCTTACCTTCCCAAGTAGCTGGGACTGCGGGTGCATTCCACCATGCCTGGCTAATTTTTTATTTTCTACAGGCAGGATCTCCCTATGTTGCCCAGGCTGGTCTCAAACTCCTGGGCTCCAGTGATCATCCTGCCTCAGCCTCCAGAAATACTGGGAGAGTCACCGCGCCCAGCCCCACTTAACAGTTTAAATTACACTTTTTAAAAATCGACAAAGGATGGTACCATTTGAGTAGCAGTGTTAGAAGGCTGGCTTTAAGAACAGCTAAATCGTAATTAGCAAGATGAGAGCTATACATATGTCTCAAATGTTTAGAAACCGTAGGTTAAACGTAGGAGGATATATCCATACATAAAATATTGTTTATCATCAACCCTGTTTAACAGATGAGGAAACTGAGGCTTAGACAGGGTAAATCACTTGCCCCAGATCATGCAGCTACTGGGTAGCAGAGCTAGGTCTGGCATGCAAAGAGACTGACTCCAGGTGGCTGCTCCTAACCACACTGATGTATTACAGTGTGAGCACCCTTCAACCAAAATGCTTGGAACCAGAAGTGTTTCAGAATTTGGAATATTTGCATATACATAATGAGATATCTTGAGGATATGGCCGGGTGTGGTGGTTCACGCCTGTAATCCCAGCACTTCAGGAGGCTGGGGCGGGAGAATCGCTTAAACCCAGGAGGTGGAAGTTGCAGTGAGCTGAGACTGCGTCACTGCATTCCAGCCTGGGTGACAGAGCGAGACTCCCTCTCCAATTAAAGAAAAAGATATCTTGGGGATGGAACCCAAGCCTAAACACAAAATTTACTTATGTTTCACGTATACCTCATACACACAGCACAGAAGGTAATTTCGTAATTTTTTTTTTTTGAGACAGGGTCTTGCTTTGTCACCCAGGCTGCAGTGCAGTGGTGCAATCTCAGCTTACTGTGGCCTCTGCCTCCCAGGCTCAAGTGATTCTCCCACCTTAGCCTCCCAAGTAGCTTGGGCTATAGGTGTGTGCCATCACACCTGGCTAATTTTTGTATTTTTAGTAGAGATGGGGTTTCTCCATCTTGCCCAGGCTGGTCTCGAACTCCTGGGCTCAAGTGATCTCTCTAAGTTGCGATTATAGGCATGAGCCACTGTGCCTGGCCTCATGAAATGTTTTAAGTAATTCAGTGCGTGAAACAAAAGTTTTGACTGTGACCTGCCACACAGGGTCAGGTGGGGAATCATGTCGGTGCTCAAAAATATTCAGATTCGGGGCATTTTGGATTTTGGATTAGGGATCGGTGACCTGCACTGAACCTGTCTTGTTAAATGATGAGCATACATGGGTGTAGTATAAAGGCTCATTTTTACGTTAAAAAAAAACTTTCAAGAGGAAAAATATGACAATCCTACAGCAATTCCCATTTTTTAAAAAGGAAATCATTTTTTTTCTTAAACGGTTTAAAGGGCTGCCTGGTAATCTTGCTTGTGTTATTTAAATGCTGAGTAAGTCCTTCCCTTCTAAGATCACTCTGGTGATAAAGCATAAAGCTTCCTGCCCCAGATATAGGAAGTACGAAATCCTGCATTCCAGCCTGGTGATGGAGCGAGACCCCTGTCTGTCTGTCTGTCTGTCTCTCTCTCTCACACACACACACACACACTGTATGAAGTTACCTTCATGCTATGTGTATAAGGTATATATGAAACATAAATGAATTTTGTGAGGCTCAGATTAGGAAGATACTGAGTCTGACAAAACTGCTGCCCAGAAGGCTGCTGAAAGGCTGGCTCTGTGGGGGCAAAGGCAACTCCTCTCAGGCTCTTCCCTCATGGGGAAGGTGACATGAAATTATGCTTATCAATGTTAGCTATCCTCATCATTATTGTTATTACTCAAATTGCTACTACCACATCTTTGCCATCTGATTGTGTTCATCTCTGCCCATTTAAAAGTTTTCCAAACTAGGTGAATTTATCATTAATACCTATACTTACTGTAATGCCCTACTATCCTTCCCCAGCCAGGAGCTGTATCACAAGGACAGGGGCAGCTTACAATCAAAGACTGTTGCATTGAGTTCTGCCCAGGCTGGGTCTTTTTGCCTTATTCTTCTTCATCTAGTGTTAGTGATACTGAAACGACAACAATAAATACACAACCTACTTTTTCAGGTCAGACCTTGCCAGAACTATGCCTAAGACTATCCAAGTCTCAGAAGAGTTTTGAATTTACCCATATTCAGGGTCCGGCTTCATGGGTTACGGAGGAGTAAGTCCTCTCCGCAGAGAGCCCAGCCCCAGGAAGTGAAACATCTCATTATCGATGAAGCTGCTACAGACACTCTCTTGATGCTACAGCCCAAATGCTGGCTGCCAACAGCTATAGCAAAAGAAAGGATTTTCTGTTGTGGCTTTTAAAACAAAAAATAGATCACAAAACAGAAATGCTGATTGTTGTTTCAGGTATCAGGAGCTTCGGACTACATACTAGAAAGGTCTTGTTTCAGCCAAATTGCACCTGACATGAAAAGATAAATTGTGTGAGTTTTTTTTTCTTTTTTAAACTGTTGGGAGGCTACCGAATTTAAATAGCCAAAAGACGCCAGCCAAGAGTGAAAGAATGCAAACTGGGGTGAAATCACAAGGCCTTGCACCATCTTTGTTTGAAAAAGTGGGATTCAACTGTCTGCTACCCAAGTCGGCTTACATTTCAAACAGTAAGCCACCTGAGACCGGGCACCACACAAAAGCGCGAGCTTATCTCTTCAGCCCAGGGTCTCAAGTGGTGTTTGTCCACGTCTTCATCCACCTGTCTCAGCCCTTCTGACTTTCAGTTGCCTCAATTCCCATTCCTACTGACCCAATTGCTCTGTTCTGGTCATGTGGACACGAAGATCCCTGACAGAGGACTCTGGAGTGCCAGGTCCCACGGGGGCACATGAATCAGGATAGAAGGGGCCCCTGCCTTAAGGCTCTCAGGTGTTCTGATGCCTGAGTCAATCACCTTGCTGTCTGTCTTAGCTGCTCAGGCTGGCATAACAAAATATCACAGACTGGGTGGCTTCAACAACAGCCACCTTTTTCTCACAAATCTGAGGGCTGGGAAGTCCAAGATCGAGGGGCCAGCCTATTTGGTTTCTGGCAGGGCCCTCCTCCTGGCTTACATACAGACAGCCGCTTTCTCGTGTCCTCACATGGCAGAGAGAGGAGAGCAAGCTCCCTCCTGTCTTCTTCTAAGGCGAGACAGACAGAAATAACATCCCTAACACAAGGGGACAGGTACTATACTCCAGGCATGCCTACAGTGTGAAGGCTCCGGAAAGGATGGGAATGTGTTAGGTGGGAGAGGAAACCACATATTTAGGAACAGTAGGAACAGTGATGAACGACACGGAGGCACGACACCGTGTGAAAGTGGTAAGGAGCCCAGTGTGAAGGAAGATGGGCTTAGAAAGACAGGGTCGGATGGAAGGTGTCCCTGTCTGCTACGGTTCTGAATTCTCCCGGCTGAGCCCCAACTTGGGCTGCCCCCACGCTGGAGTGTGCTAGTCTACGCTTTCAAGTGTCTGAAGGAGAGGTTTGGATGAACCCATGTTGGCAATACCAAGGACTTGGTATATACCTAGAGAAAGGAATAGCAGAATGGAGGAAGATTTGTAGAAAGGCAGCTAGAACAAGAGCACACAAGTCCTCAAGGGCGAGGACTGTTCTCCACACATTAGCCAGTTATTTTATTAAACAAAGGCCAAATCCTGTCCCTCCACTCCAAATCCTCCATGGCTTCGCACCCCACTCAGAGTAGAAGTCAAGCTCTCTCTGGACGTTTGCACTTGCTATTCTCTCTGTCTGAACAGCCAGGAGACGGCATGGCTCCCTCCCCCATTTCCTTCAGGCCCTTCTTCCCCTGCACATCTTATCTAAAATGTGAATGCTCACCCTAGACGTTTCATGTCCCACCTTTCCTGCTTCGTTTTTTCCTTCCCAAGCACTAATCACGACGGTTCTTACATTTTACCTATTGTTATCTGTCTCCCCACAGGTTATAACATACACTACATGAGGGTGAGGATTTCTGTCTATTTTGTCCAATGTTGCATCACCAGCATCTTAAAGTGCATGGCACATAGTATAAGGTGCTAAATATGCACACACACAAAAAAGGACAGTGTCTTCACAGTCCTCCGGCTCTCTGGAGTTAGGCAGAGAAACAAATGCACAAAGAACCATTTAAAGAGTGTGTAGGGCCAAGCAGGGTGGCTCATGCCTGTAATCCCAGCACTTTGAGATCACTCGAGGTGGGCAGATCACTCAAGGCCAGGAGTTCAAGACCAGCCTGAGCAACATGGCTAATCCCCATCTCTACAAAAAATACAAAAACTGGCTGGGCATAATGGCGCGCACCTGTGTTCCCAGCTACTCTGGAGCATGAGGTAGGAGGTCACCTGAGACCCAGGTGGTCGAGGCTGCATGCCACAAGCTGAGATCGCACCACTGCACTCTAACCTGTGCAACAGAGGGAGACCCTGTCCAAAACACAACACAACACAACAAAACAAAACAAAAACAATCCTCATAGTCCTAATAAGGTGGGCACTATCATTGGCTGCATTTTGCAGAGGAAGAACAGAGGCTCAGAGACGTGAAAGAGTTTAGCCAAGATAAGTGGCAGAGCTGGGATTTTTGTTTCATTTTAGATAGTTTTCCTGTTAAGCACATGGAAATACTTTGCACCTTTGAGAATTACTGACTTCTTATACACTCTTGGAGAAACAGCGAATCATTCATGTAATATAAACACAATTACAGATTATTTTGCTGGACCTTTTATTTCTGGGGCTTATTTTTACATAAGATAAATAATAGTTCTGGCTGGGCGTGAAGGCTCATGCCTGTAATCCCAGCACTTTGGGAGGCTGAGGCAGGCGGATCACCTGAGGTCAGGAGTTCAAGACCAGCCTGACCAACATGGAGGAACCTTGTCTCTACTAAAAATGAAAAAAAAAAAAAAAAAAAATTAGCCGGGCATAGTGGTGGGTGCCTATCATTCCAGCTACTTGGGAGGCTGAGGCAGGAGAATTGCTTGAACCTGGGAGGCGGAGGTTGCGGTGAGCCGAGATGGCGCCACTGCACTCCAGCCTGGGCAACAAGAGCGAAACTCAGTCTCAAATAATAATAATAATAATAATAATAATAATAATAATAGTTCCTTCTTTCAAACCATTTTGACAATTTATTTGGAAGATCATAAATTTAAATTGAAAGGTACAATTAATGTAATAAATGATACAATCATTCACAACTTTGAGTATTCATAGTCTTGTTAATATTCTACTCTAAAAATATATTTTTAAAAATGGATACATAAATATACATATATACAGGACACATGTGATATTTTGATACAAGCATACAACATGTAATCATCAAATCAGGATAATTAGGATATCCATCACCTCAAATATGTATCATTTCTTTGAGTTGGCACCATTTCACATTTTGTAGCTATTTTGAAATACACAATAAATTATTAACTATAGTCATCCTACTGGGCTATCAAACACTAGAACTTACTCCTTCTAACTATTTTGATAACCATTTAAGCACCTTCTCTTTAATCCCCCATCCTCCTTCAGCTGGGATTTGAAACCAATTCCAAAGTCCATGCTCTGGCCCGCCCTGCCCTGCCCTTAGGAATGCAGAAGGGAGAGCAAGTCATGAGGGCTGCTCTCCCTGGGGAGACACCCATACCGGGTCTTGAAGACCAGGAGCCCCTGCATGGGGGACTTGGCAAATGAGGGGGACAGACAGCACAGGGGCCCGCCTAGAGCGGAAGATGCATCTTAGATCATTTCAATAATTACATGACCACCAGCAGCAGCTAATTGACTACTTACAACTTGCCAGGTACTGTTATGAGGTCTTTAACAGACTGAATCATCTCAATCACTCAAAGTACCATCATTATTCCCATTTTATAGTCAAGGAAACTAACAATAGAGATGTTAAATATTTGCTCATAAGCAGCAGAACTGGGATTTGATTCTAGGCAGTTTGGCTCCAGGTTTGTCCTGTACATACTATACACTAGCACGAAAAAAAAAAAGCCATCAAAACATACATGGCACAGACGTGCACACGTGCAGCCCTCAAGGGCACATGGCAGAAGCCCCCAGTTGGCTTCTCTGTGGCACGTCCCACAGTTCCATTCTGTACTCTCCCTATCCCTGCCCCCTATCCTGGATGTATTTGTTGTGAGGCTGTCTCCCAAAGGCCTCTGATCTAATGGCAAGCATTTTCCCCTGAAGATGTTAGCATCAATTAGTGGTGAAACTTAAATCTGCCACGCAGAAAGCACTCTACTCATTTACCCAGGCAAATGAGCTGCATCAGGGGAAGGTCACAGCTTAAGTATTCTGGCAGAGGCTGTTTGATAGAGGGCTTCCATTTGCAGCTGAGGAGCTGAGGGTCACCTCTGACCTGCAAATGATGTAGACAAACTGATCCACAGCTGCAGGGCTCCACGTTCACCCTGTAAAGGGACTGGCGTAAGAGCCTCGCTCCTTGACTCGCTCCCCCTTCCTCTCCTTATAAACTGCCCACAGAGCTGAGCCTTTCATTCTGGAGTCTTGGTGAAGACTTGCCTCACTGCTAGGTGTTCTTGTTGACACCTGCTTCTCTGTGCCACAAATGGCCAACATTTCATCAGAGAGCACTGTCCTACGATGACACGGCAGGTAAAACCCATGGGGTCATCAAGATGTGTGCTAACCACAGTCTCAGTGCAAAAACCACAGAGACAGCTACAGCGAGGTAATGGAGGGCCAGCCACGCCTCGGTAGATGGGAACGATCCAGCTGGGGCAAGAAAGTGGTGACAGCTTTGGGGAACCTGCACTCACCCTGCCAGACTCACTCCTTCAGCCCTGAAGACACAAAAACACATAGCCACAAGCTCAGTAGCACAGAGAGATCCCCTGATTGCCTCTACCATCAGCCTCAGAGATTATTACCCCATCAGGGACTGATACGTGGTTGGAGACATCATTTAAATCATTGTGTCCAACATCCTAAAATGAATTATTCAATACTGCCTCCCTTCTAGGTATACACACCAGTGCAGGTACACACATACGTACACCAAAATTCATGTACAAGAACGTTCACAGCAGCACTATTCATAATTGCCCCAAACTGGAAAGTACCCAAATGTCCAGGAAGAGTGGAAGAAATAAATAAATTGTGGAACAGTCACATAATGAAAGTCTGCACAGCAATGAGAATGAACCATCTACAATCACACACAACCATGGATGAATTTATGGATTTAATCATGTAGCTGAATCTCATTAACATAATGTTGAGTGAAAGAAGCCAGGTATAAAAATGTGCACTTGGTATGACTCCATTTTTAAAATACAAAAGCAGGCAAAAGTATTCCATACCACCAGATAAAGAATACTGTTGCAGGGTAAAATGATGAGGGGCTTTTGGGGGTGGTCATCTTCTGTTTCCCGACCTGTGCAACCAGTGCCCTGATGGGTGCGTTTTTCTTAGTGTGTGTTACTCTTCAAGGAGAAGTTTAAAAAACTGCCTACAGACACTGCCCAGTCTCATGCGTGGCTGTTTTGGGGAAATGTCCCATTGGGATTTCCACCACTACAGCAAGTCAGTGACAGGAGCCACCAAAACAATGGCTCACGTTGACCGAGTGATCACTATGTGCCAGGCACTACTCCAAGAACACTACAAACAGGATTTAACTGTCAAAAACTCCCTTTGAAAGAACTGTTAATTCCCAATTTGAAGGAACAGAAAAATGAGGCTTAGCAGCATAGGTGTCTTGCCTGGGTTGGCCAGCTATTTCCGCATGGGAAAGGCGGGGTGTCAGCTGTGACTCCAAAGTTCATAAGGGTTTAACACCTGCCTAGGCTAGTGGAAAATGAGTTTATGGTACAAACGGAGAAGTCACATTAGACCCCCCAACTCTTTTCTTTTTCACGACCCTGAATTTTGTTCTTCAGTTCAGGCCACTTGTCTTATAAATGTATCATATTTTGGATTTGTCTGATTGCTTCTTCCTGATAAAATTCGGGTTAAATATTTTTGGCCAGGAGGCACAACACAATGGTGGGTTGAGCTGGTAGAGATGCTGAGTGTAACTACTTTGGTAAGGTGGTAACACCCAGATCTTTGCATTAAAAAGGTATAGTCCCCCTTTGTAACTAGTAATTAATGTGCCAGATGATATTCTGAAATTATATAAACAGCAAGTTTCTTCAGAACTGTTCCCCAATGATTTTTTTTAGTTTTTAAAAATCAACTTTATTGAGGTATGATTTATATAGAGTAAACTGTATCTATTTAAAGTATACAATCTGATAATTTTGAAATACATAATCTAGGAGTGACATGATCACAATTAAAATATGGAATACTTCCACCACCCCCAAAAGTTTTCTATTGTCTCTTTGCAATCGATTCTTCTTGCCATCCCAGCTTCCAGGCCACCACTGGTCGGCTTCACATTACTAGATTAGTGTGCATTTTCCAGAGCTTTCTAGAAAGGGAACCACAGTTCATTCATGGTCTGTGTGTCTGGCTTCTATCACTCTCAGTAGCATAATTTTGAGATCCCACTGTTGTTACCCATAGCGGTACTTAATCCTTTCAATGACTGAGTAGTAGTCCATCAGATGGATGGACCTACTGGTCTATTCACTTGCTAGTGAATGGACATTTGGGTGGTTTCTAGTTTGGGGCTCTCATGAACAAAGCTGCTAGAAACAGCTGAGTACAAGCCTTTGTGTGAACATATGTTTTCATTTTTCTTGGGCAAATACCTAGAAATGGAATGGTAAGTGTATGTTTAGCTTTTTTTTTTCTTTCATCTAAGATAATGTGCCAGAACAAGGCTGGAGAGAGGCACATCTCACACATGAGCATGGAAACCCAATGTGATATTATGCTATATAGGTTTTTGTCCACAGTTCCTGGTTCTTAACTCCCATTGCCCTTATTACAATCTTTTATTATAACATTGGGTTGTTAGGTCCCAGAGGGCAGGAATCAGGAAATACAATCTCTCCCGTCCTCCTTTCACCTGCCACAAGGCAGGACTCTAATCTTTCCCCACCTTTACAATTGTGAGTCTTAAGACCCTCCCCTGAAAGGGTCCCACTCTATACCCTGGGGGAAGGAATGCGATGTCATAAAGCTTCCATAAAACGCAAGAGGACAGGGTTCAGAGGGCTTCCAGATAACTGAACACTGGAGGTTCCTGGAGAGTGGTGTGCCCAGAGAGGGTAAGGGAGCTCCACGATCTTCCCTATACCTCACCCTGCATGTCTCTTCATCTGTATCCCATGTAATATTCTTTATAATAAACCGGAAAATATAAGCAAATGTTTCCCTAAGTGCTGTGAGCTGCTCTAGAAATTAACTGAACCCAAACAGGGGGTCACGGGAACCCCAACTTGAAGCCAGTCAGTCAGAAGTTCGAGGCCTGCACTCACAATTGGTGTCTGAGAGTGTGAAGGGGAGTCTTGGGGACTGAGCCCCCAACCTGCAGGATCTGATACTTTCTCCAGGTAGATGGTATTGGAATTGAACTGGAGGACACCAAACTGGTGTTTGCTGCCTGGTGTGTGGGGAAAGCACCCCACACATGTTGTCACAGAAGTCTTCTGTGTTGGTGATTGTTGTGGTGGTGTGAGGGCAGAGGAAAAATGGGGTTGGAGCTTTTCCCTGTACACCCCGTCATCACACTTGTGAACTATAAAAGGATCTGTTTAACTTTTTAATAAACTGCGAAAGGGTTTTCCAAAGTGGCTCTGCCCTTTTACACTCCCTTCAGCAGTGTGAGGATTCTAATTGCTCCATATCCTCACCAACACTGGGTCCTGTGTGTTATTTTACTCTCCAATGATTTTAAAATCTAATAACGTTCCTTGTCTGATGAATTATGCATTCATGTGATTATGTCTATCCCCTCCCTCAGACACCATGGGAGCAACCGGAGTTCAAAACAGTGCCTAAAATATCGTAGGTGCTTAATTAATATAAACAGTCAATGAATACTCATTTAATGAACAAAATCTGCCACCCACCCCTACAAAAAGATGGTAAGTGAATTAAGCTTAATGCTATTAAAGAGTTATCTGGAAGTTTGTCTTCCTACAACCATGTAATCCTCTCTCTGGGATTTCCCCACTCAACCAGAGACAAGAGGTCAAAGTTGACCTGATTATGTGTCCATCAAGGAAGTGCCCCTGGAAGGCAAATAAAGAAGGCACCACTTACATTACAGTCTCCTAAGTGCAGGCAATGATACCCCAAAGCGGGGCTGTGCAGGCTTTCCAGCCAAGGGCTTTTGAAAATAAATGTAAAGCTGGGCTTAGTAGCTCACGCCTGCAATCCCAGAGACTAGAGAGGCCAAGATGGGACGACCGCTTCAGGTCAGGAGTTAGCGACCAGCCTGGGCGACATAGCAGAGCCCCAACTTAAAAACAAAAATGAAACAAAACCAAGCCAGGCGTGGTGGCATGGATCTGTAGTCCCAGTTACTTGGGAGGCTGAGGTGGGAGGATCGCTTGAACCCAGGAGTTCAAGGCTGCAGTGAGCTGTGATTGCACCAGTGCACTGCAGCCTGGGTGACATGGTAACCTTGTCTCTGAAAAAAAGTAAAAAATACAAAAAATAGTAAGAAGAATAAAATAAATGTGAACTTCAGCTATAATACTATGACAGGTAGGTGCTGCCCTGAGAGGCGGAGCCTGGGTTCTGTCACCAGATTTTACACAGGACTCCTCTCAAAGTTTTATTTATTTATTTAGAGACAGAGTCTTGCTCTGTCACTAGGCTGGAGCGCAGTGGCACGATCTTGGCTCACTGTAACCTCCGCCTCCTGGGTTCAAGCGATTCTCCTGCCTCAGCCTCCCAAGTAGCTGGAACTACAGGCATGTGCCACCATGCCCGGCTAATTTATTTTATCTTATTTTATTTATTTATTATTTATTTTTGAGACAGAGTCTCACTATTTATTTATTTATTTTTGAGACAGAGTCTCACTATTTATTTGTTTATTTTTTATTTATTTATTTTTGAGACAGAGTCTCGCTCTGTTGCCAGGCTGGAATGCAATGGCACAATCTCAGCTCACTACAACCTCCACCCCCTGGGTTCAAGCGATTCTCGTGCCTCAGCCTCCCAACGATTCTCCTGCCTCAGCCTCCCAAGTAGCTGAGATTACAGGCATGCACCACTACACCCAGCTAATTTTGTATTTTTAGTAGAGATGGGGTTTTACCACATTGGCCAGGATGGTCTCGATCTCCTGAATTCGTGATCCGCCCACTTCGGCCTCCCAAAGTGCTGGGATTACAGGCGTGAGCAACTGCGCCCAGCCAGCCCAGCTACTTTTTGTAATTTTAGTAGAGAGGGGGTTTCACCATGTTGGCTAGGATGGTCTTGATCTCTTGACCTCATGATCCGCCTGCTTCAGCCTTCCAGAGTGCTGGGATTACAGGTGTGAGCCACTGCACTCATTCCTTCCTCTCAAGATTTTATATAGGGAAGGGAATATCAATGCTGCCACCTTCTTTCCTGCCAGACTAACCCTGAACTTTAGTGACACTGAGGTCCTCCCCATAGTCACAAAAGACTGAGATGTACCCTGACCTGTTCCAAGGGCTAGCTTCCTACCACACCCATGTTCTCAGGGCAAAACACCATCTCTTAAGGGATCATATACGACGGAGTGCCCAGAGCCAGGCCTAGGTCCTATCAATGCTCAAGAAACGTGTATGCAACAGAAAATGGGCTGAGAGAACGCGAGGGCAAGCCACCTGGGCATTACAACTTTCAACACCTGCCAGGGCTTCCCTGACTCCAGGCAACTCCTCATTCCAGAGGGACTAACTGAAAGTCAGCTGCACTAACAAACCGTGGCCTGTCAGTTATTTATGTGGAATGGTCTGACTTCATCATAATTCAAGAGAGAAGACGGGTGCCTTCTGCCCCAGTGAAACGGCTTCTCCCTGGGCACGATTCCTTTTCTCAGCCCCTACAGCACTTGCTAGAGAGAGGTGTGGGGGGTGGGTCACCTCAGTAAGCAAACCAATTAAGAAAGGACTGGGGCCCAGGAAATCATTTCCTCACTGTTGTCCTGCCCCCTCTCACACTGCCAAAAGCAGAGGCTAAAAATCACAGAAACAGGGAACGAAGTTTGGCCTCACACATTATTCAAAGAAAGCATGTGTGGAGAATGCAGTTTAAATAGCTAAATTTAAATGGCTAGCAAGTGAGGCTGAGGAGAGGCTGGGAGCCTGGGAACACAGGCAGCAGAGCCAAGGCGAGTAGGGCACCAGGATTCTGTCTCTAGGACGCTGAGACCGTCCCGGGTGGGCAGGCATGACAGACACTTGGAAGCTGCCTCAGGGGGTTCCTCTGCTGCTGAATTTCTTGAATCCTAGGAAGCCTTGACTCAAATCTGGCCCTGAGACCCAGGATTTAAAACCTCAGTCTTGTGACCACCATGAGCAGTAAAGACAATGTGCTTTACCCTGAGAAATTATTCTCAGGAGGACTCTGAGCTGGCTCTAAAAGTAACCTCTCACCCCATTCCAGAGAGGTACACTGAAATGAATAATTCTACTTCCTGCTATGCACTGGAGAGCTCAGACGAGCTTGGCCAATGTTCTCTGCTATTAGGAGCCACACTGCTGCGGAAGGGAGCGGTGACTCCATTGCCTCAACCAATTTACCACGGAGATGAAAACTGAAGGAAAAAGCATTCAAGCTGGAAATACAAAGTTAGTCTGACTCCTAAGCTCCCCGCAACCCCCGCCTCGTTCCCACTCTCGGTGGAGGTCCCAGAGCAGCTGTGGCAGTGACATGCCCTCATCCAGTCTTTCCATGTAACTGGAGCTGAGAGAGTGAAAGTCTAATATCCTATTAGCACAGCAAGTTCAGAGGCTGTCCCTGGGCTGGCCGCCTAAAACCATCTGCAGATCAATCTGAAAGCTGTTCCCACTCTCTGGCCATTTCTCGATCACATTCTGATTTGCAGAAATATGAACAGGGTAAATGAACTGGTCAGAAAGCTCAGGAAAGAAGACAGGTGCAAATCAGAAGCAATTTCCCTCCCAATGTTAGGAGCTAACCTAAGAAGGGAAATACGAGGGAGGAGTCTCAACACAGCGCCCAGCTCGAAAACATCAGGAGCAGTTAACCGAGGTTAAGAAAGTGATATCCTTCTTCTTGTGTTTAGAAGGAGTTGGCACTTTACTCACAAACTAAGGGGCTGGGAGATGCCAGTCACAGGAACCTGCCACGTGTCACCTCTGTAAACAGGGCTTCTCTTCCCACACTTCCAGAGACCCTCCTCTCAAACTAGCTCTTGCATCCTCTCCTCATATCAAAAACCAAAATGCGATTGGTCTGGAGGTGGAATTCAGATATGACACCCGAGGTGTGCGATGTTCAGCTAAAACAAACAACAAGTTGCGGAACAGCAGAGATGATGTCATACTCAGACTTTCCAATGTTTTGGGGACCATTATCAGGAAGCATAATCTGTGTATTAATGAGATGACTATTGGAGACTGGGATTGCAAAGGACTTTCATTTTCTGTCATAAATATCTATAATGATTAATTTGTTTTACAATGGGCAAGTATATTATTATTATTATTTTTTTGAGATAGGGTCTTACTCTGTCGCCCATGCTGGAGTGAAGTGGCATGACCTCAGCTCATATAACCTCAACATTCTGGGCGCAAGTGATCCTTCTACCTCAGCCTCTGAGTATCTAGGACTACAGGCATGGACCACCATGTGTGGCTAATTTTTGTATTTTTGGCAGAGACAGGGTTTCACCATGTTGCCCGGGTTGGTCTTAAACTCATGGGCTTGAATGCTACTCCTGCCTTGCCCTCCCAAAGTGCTGGGATTACAGGCATGGGCCACCACGCCCAGCCATATATTACTTTTGTAATCAGATAAAAAACACTTCTAGAGTGATGGCATAGTTCAAGTCCCAATTTATCAATGGCTGTGCCACCCTCCTCTCCACGGCAAGGTTTTGGTCTTGCTCATCTTCTGCACTCCTGTTGGCTGAGCCCTGGCTGTGCAGACAGGTGAGTGGGCAGCACCAAAGGGCCTGTGGCATAGATTTCTTTCCTACCACCTCAGCAGTGCAAACTCTCAAGCCCTGCCTTCACAAGTGATGACGCAATGTTTTATTTTCCAGGACAAGCCTTAAAGTGCCAAGGTACATGAAATGGACACAAAAACAGGGACACGATGACTTCTGACTTTGGACTCCTTCGACCAGGCCTGACAAACAAGGCTAATTTTTGTATTTTTAGTAGAGACAGGTTTCACCACGTTGGTCAGGCTGGTCTGGAACTGCTGACTTCAAGTGATCACCCACCTCAGCCTCCCAAAGTGCTGGGATTACAGATGTGAGCCACTGCACCTGGCCTCTTCTGCCTCATCTAAGAGGGCTATGTTCAAAAAATGTTGAATGCTAGCTTACCTCATACTCTGAATTATGTAAAAATAAATACATGTGTACATGCAGAGAAATAAGACTATAAGAAACATCTCAAATCATTAACAGCAGTTTTTACTAAGTAGCAGATCATGAATCTTTGAGATTCTCTTCATAGTTCTTGCCATTTGTCCAATTTCTACAATGAACCTGCTTTAATTTTATAAAAGGGAGAAAAAGTTTTCTTAGGAAATAAGGGTACACAAAGACATCCCTCCAATACACACTAACCTCAGAGATACTAGGTTTAATATTTCTTCCAAAATTCCATAGAAGTACAAACCAACAGGGGAAATATATGGTCATTTTTTTTTTTTTTTTTTGAGATGGAGTCTCACTCTGTCGTCCAGGCTGGAGTGCAGTGGCGTGATCTTGGCTCACTGCGACCTCTGGCCCCCGGGTTCAAGTGATTCTCCTGCCTCAGCCTCCTGAGTAGCTGAGATTACAGGTGCCTGCCATGGTGCCCGGCTAATTTTTGTATTTTTAGTAGAGATGGGGTTTCACCGTGTTGGCTAGGCTGGTCTTGAACTCCTGACCTCATGATCCATCCACCTCAGCCTCCCAAAGTGCTGGAATTATAGGCGTGAGCCACCACGCCTGGCCATTTTTTTTAATAATAAGAAAGATGAAATGTAATTAAGGTGTTCCAGATTGAAAACCACTTATTCGATAAATTTTTTTTTTTTTTGAGATGGAGTTTCGCTCTTGTTACCCAGGCTGGAGTGCAATGGCACGATCTCAGTTCACTGCAACCTTTGCCTCCTGGGTTTAAGTGATTCTCTTGCCTCAGCCACCTGAGTAGCTGGGCTTACAGGTGCCTGCCACCACACCCAACTAGTTTTTGTATTTTTAGTAGAAATGGGGTTCCTCCATGTTGGCTAGGCTGGTCTCCAATTCGTGAGCCACTGCGCCTGGACTTTTTTCTTTTTTTTTAAAGAGACAGGGTCTCTGGCTAGGTGCAGTGGCTCATGCTTATAATCCTAGCACTTTGGGAGGCCAAGATGGGAGGACTGCTTAAGACCAAGTGTTCAAGACCTGCCTGGGCAACATAGTGAGACTTTGTCTCTACAAAAAAATACAAAAATTAGTTGGGCATGGTGCCATGTGCCTGCAGTCCCAATTATTCAAGAAGCTTGAGGCCAGAAGGGTGAGGCTGCAAGTTAGCTATGATTGCACCACTGCACTCCAGCCTGGGCAACAGAGCGAGATCCTGTTTCTTTCTCTCTTTTGTTTTTTTTAAGAGACAGAGTCTTGCTTTGTTGCCCAGGCTGGAGTGTAGTGGCATGATCACAGCTCACTTGCAGCCTTGAACCCTTGGCCTCAAGCAGTCCTCCCACCTCAGCCTCCAGGGTAGCTGGTACTACAGATACATGCCACCATGCCCGACTAATTTACAGTCATCAATTACTGTATACGCTGTACTGGGCTCTAGGGAGACAAGAAGAACAGAGAATCCCATTTTTAGGAAGGTGAAATCTGGCTGAGAAGAACTGCCAGGGAAGTTAAATTAAAACTGCTATTAGGGGTGGGAGTCTCTTGAAGAATAAGGGTAAGTTCCAGAGGCAAAGAGGAGTGGGGGACAAATTTTAAACCATACAAGAGACATGCCCTAAGGCAGAGAAATGCTAAGAAATTCTGCTTGGTTCACATCCTTCTGATATATTGTTTGTATTCTTACAGAACTATTTTAAAATTAATACTTGAAGCAACATAAAACAGAAAGCAAGCAGTGAAAGACAGAAAAGAAGGAAGGGAGGGAGAGAGAGGAAAAAACGGAGAGGGTGGGAAGGAAGGCAAAAGAAAGGGTGGGAAGGAAGGCAAAAGAAAGGGTGGGAAGGAAGGCAGGGGACAGGCTGGGCGTGGTGGCTCATGCCTGTAATTGCAGCACTTTGGGAGGCTGAGATGGGTAGATCAGGAGGTCAGGAGATGGAGACCATCCTGGCTAACACGGTAAAACCCCGTCCCTTAAAACAAAAAAAAAAAGGAAGGCAGGGGACAGTGCATGGTAACAGTCCTGCTGTTCCTGAGTCCAGGCAGGAGGGTTATGAGTGTGGCCTGCATCTGGTAGGCAGCAAGGAAGCGAGGATGGCTTCTCAGCAGATGAATCATCATATCCATAGAACAGACTGAGAAGGTGGGTGACGGTGGGCAGCAGAGATGAAGTGGAGCGGACAGTGCAAACAGATGGCAAAGCAGAACCGACAGACCTGAAGCTCCAAGTGTTCTGGGACAGGCCGGATGGTGTTGCAGTCTAACAGAGCTTTAAGGAGGACTAGGGGTGCATGGAAGAGGTCTTTGCGGCTGAAGGGATTCACAAGTACAACAGCAAGGGGAAGTATCACTTTATCACTGGATGTAAAAAAGTTATCATGCTGAGTGGGAAGTTTAAGAGCTGTGGTCAGGCCCACGGCTGCGCTCAGTTAGAGGGCATGTGGGGAACAGTGCAGCACTTGCTGCTACTGCAGTGACTCGCTCAGGGAGACCACTGAAAGGCTCCCCTTGGGAAGAGCAAGCCCTGTCCGACAAGAGAATGCTAACTAATAAGTGCAGGAAGAATGAGCAAGTTAGAAGAACTATGGTGATCACTGTTGTGAAATCATCCATGGATGCTTAAAACTAGTGGGTGGAAATACTAGGAGAAACCTGCTACTTACGGAGTCTCAAAGCATCTCCCCACAAAATATGTATTAATTACAAAGGGGAAATGAGTAACTTCACAGTGGAAAAGCCTGGCAGATACCACATTTACCAAGTGATCAAAGAGGACAGCTCCACGGATGGCACACATCAACATCACAGTCCTCCAGATGGCATACACTGAGAAGGACACAGCATTGGTGTCCTGCAGCATCTGCCAGAAGTGCAAATCCAGAACCTGATCACCAAAAGGCCGGGCGCAGTGGCTCATGCCTGTAATCCCAGCACTTTGGGAGGTCAAGGCGTGTTGACTGCTTGAGCTTAGGAGTTCAAGACCTGCCTGGGCAACATGAAAACCCCATCTCTACTAAAAATACAAAAAATTAATTTAAAAAAAAAAAAGGGAAAACAAAGCCAAACTGAGGAACACCCTACAGAAGAACTGATCTGTGTTCTTTAAAACTTTCAAGGTCATGAAAAACAGAGGAACCCAACTGTTCCAGATTAAAGGGGACTAAAGAAATTTGACCACTAATGGTAACATGTGGTCCTGGACCAAAACAGTGTTTTGTCTATTGCTATAAAGGAAGTTAGTGGGAAAACTGATGAAATGAGAATGTCTATAGATTAGATTGCAGACAGATTAGTACTAGATAAATGTTGATTTCCTAATTGAGAATGTTTTTGGAAAATACCCACTGAAGTATTTAAAAGTAAAGGTGCAGGCTGGGCCTGGTGGTCACACCTGTAATCCCAGCACTTTGGGAGGCCAAGGTGGGTGGACCACTTGAGGTCAGGAGCTCAAGACCAGCCTGGCCAACATGGTGAAATCCCGTCTCTACTAAAAATACAAAAAAAAATTAGCCAGGTGTGGTGATGCATGCCTGTAATCCTAGCTACTCAGGAGGCTGAGGTGGCAGGATTGCTTGAACCTGGGAGGCAGAGGTTGCAGTGAGTTGAGACTGTGCCACTGCACTCCAGCCTGGGCGACAGAGTGAGACTCTGCCTAATAAATAAATAAATAAATAAATAAATTTTGTATGTATGTATGTATGTATGTAAAGGTGCATATCATACCTACAACTTTCAGCTGTTTTATAGAGAGAGATGAAGGAAGAAATTAATATAAAACCAGTGTCAAAAAGATGGACACTGAAGCCAGGCACGGTAGCTCATGCCTGCAATCCCAGGACTTTAGGAGGCCAAGGTAGGAGGATCATTTGAAGCCAGGGTTTTGAGACTAGCGTGGGCAATAAGTGAGACCCCTGTGTCTACAGCAGGAAAAAAAAAAAAAAAAAAAAAAAAAGATGGACACTGAGAAACGGCTTTGGGTACAGAATGGACTAAACAAAGCTGTAGACTGGGTTATGGAAAGTGCTTACTGAGATTCAAGCCTGGGGTGCCACAGAGGAAACCTAGGAAATAACTATAAAGTCTCTGGTAAGCTTCAACTTAAAAGCTATCTTTGGTTGGGTATGGTGGCTCATGTCTGTAATCCCAGCACTTTGGGAGGCCAAGGTGAACAGATTACCTGAGGTCAAGGGTTCAAGACCAGCCTGGCCAAGATCGTGAAACCCCGTCTGTACTAAAAATACAAAAATTAGCTGGGTGCGGTGGCGGGCACCTATAATCCCAGCTACTAGGGAGGCTGAGGCGGGAGAATCTCTTGAACCCGTGAGGCAGAGGTTGCAGTGAGCCGAGATCACCCCACTGTACCCTAGCCTGGGCAACAGAACAAGACTCTATCTCAAAAAAAAGAAAAAAAAAAAAAGAAAGAATAAAGCTATCTTCCCTGATCTGCAATATCCTAAGTAAATATGAACACTGTCACTCAGCTTCACATGACGCTGGTGGAATTATCAGCAGAGCCCAGTAGGCTGTCCACACCACACAATACTTAATACTATGGTGGATAACATCAGAGTCAGAAAGAACACATAGGAAGGCTGTCATCCCTACCTCAGTTTCAAATTAGTTTAAGCTTGTGTTCCTGAGCCCAATTCCTAATGCTCAAGAACCCACCTTAGCGAAACTGGAAGGCCAGAGGGACACGAGAGCTCTAAATGAATAAAGCAAACAGTTTCGAAACAAGTAAAACTTAATTATTTCAAGAACAATGCCAATAAACTTTCCAGGACAGTCTACCTTTGCAGTAGTATCAAGTTGTCAGAAGAGCTACAGAACCATTAGATATCCCAAGCATCCTAATCATTTTCTTACCTCAGAAAAAAATCCTGTCAATACATGAGTCTCAGGCGCCTGATCAATGCTGAGGGCTGTACTCATTTTACTAAACCAAAATGTACTATGTATCCACTGTAGTACTGAGGACACAATGACAGCAAAGCCCTCAAGGAGCTCACAGACCTGCAGAGAGCACAGGCGGGCAGGCAACTGACAGAGTGCTGATGCTTCGGTGGGTGACAGAGCACAGAGAAAACACCCAAGCAGCCACAGCTGCCACCCTGAGCACAGAACGGCTCCTTCGTAGGCCAAGGCCTGAGAAATGTCCAACAACAGCCTCAAAACTGCACACAAATGAAGAATCCACACATCTGACAGCTGTCGTGACTGCTCAGCTCCTTCTCCAAGAGCATCTCACACTCAACAACTGATTCCAGAATTTCCAGATGGCTTGGCCCTCCAGTAAGCATCCTGTAGACAGTGAAAGGTATAAACTGTTATGAGGTAACACTCTTACCTGTGGCTTCAATGTACTCAATACATCTTTCAATAAAAATGGGGATCGGCTTCTCTGGAGTCACGACAGTTGTTAAGGGTACCCCAAAATAGTTACTCTCCCAGGTTGCCTTTGTGATGGATGGCCGGGGTTTGGGCTTTGGTTTCTGTCCAAGAAAGAGAAAAGGAAGCACAAAAAAAAAGTGAGTATCAACATGTAACCAAAACATCAGTAAGGGTTCCAGAGGGGAAGCAGTGATATAAAAACTTCTAGAAAGATTTCAAGAAGGAGTAGAAAGACTCGCTTGGCACATCTCACTAATTTTCTATCTTCTGGCCTCTGAATATCACATAAGATGCCAGAAAGTTGCCACATAGTCACACCTTGAATATGAGAACACATTATTAGAACAAAGATGTTTATAAGAAGCAGGCCATGTTTATGTAATAAAATAACAATAGGATGATTATCTACATCCTCTACCAGGGATGCAATGGAGTAAACAGGAAGTTTTCCAAACACCCTACAAGGATAATAGATGTTTCATACTCAAAGATGGCTAAAATCTTTTAAAGAGATGAAATGGAAAACAGAAAATTTCCTGTCTCTAGAAAAGAGATCAGGCATTCTGCTACGGCTGATAGCCCCAAATGAGAATGTCCTTCGATACATTAGCTTGGGGCTAATTCTCAGTTGCGTCCACATTACGAGAAAGTAAAGCCAAGTAACAAGACAAAGCATTTTTTGGCCTATTTTTTCCCCAGTCACCTTCTTTAAGAAGTACTACTAGCAGCAGCAGCAGCAGCAGCAGCAGCAGCAACCAGTTGAGAACTTACTATGCACAGAGTAAGTTCCAGATATTATTATTATTATTATCATTTTGATACAGGATCTCCCTGTGTTGCTCAGGCTGGAGTGCGTGGCATGGCCACAGCTCACTGCAGCCTCAACCTCCTGGGCTCAAGCGATCTTCCCACCTCAGCCTCCCAAAGCTGGGACCACAGGCATGCACCCAGGTTAATTTTTAAATTTTCTGGACCCATGGGGGTCTCACTATGTTGCCCAACCTGCCAAATATTATTTATTTTAAACCTGATGCCTGAATGACTCAACTACTAAGTGACAGCCCTTGGATTCAAATCCAGGATGGTCCTTCTCCAAAGCCTACGCTCCTTAACATGATTAACACTGAGATCCTCTGCTTCAAAAGGATTCAGTCTTTTTATTTTGAACCTTAAATGGAGAAAAATTACTCTAAACAAATGGTAAATTTCCTAAAGCCAAAGAAATACACTTGAAATTTTGGCCTCTTCTTAAAATATCTACTAAAAAGAGAAAAGTAACCGAACAGGATCAAGGTAAATTAGACCCAGGTGTATCTCCAGCAATTCAGTTTCATTTTCAAGTTGATGAAACCAATTTAGAAAAGCAGATTTACTTAGAAATGTGCACAGCCCATAAACCTAAAGTGTTTAGGGATTTTACATAAAATCCACTGAAGAAAACAACGAGCCGCCAGGCCACAGGCCACCTATTCCCTCTCCTTCTCCTGCCCTTCTTCGATCCTACTGGTACCCCTTTACACAGGAAAACAATCACTTCCTGTTTAGTCTGAGATTCTTTGAGAACTTCCTGTGCAAACAAGTAGCAAGAAAAAAAAAAAAAGAAAGAAAAGAAAAGATCAGAATAAAATGTGCACAAAGAAAGAGTAAGACCATTCCATTTCTGGGCTGCTGGGTGACATTACTTCAAAGGACCAACCAAAGGCAATGAGAATCCAATCTTCATTCAGCCTGCTACCTGACTCAGTATGGAGAATGCTATAATGTGAATGGATTCTGGGGTTCCCAGGAAGAACCATGAACTCCATAAAGCCTGTCCCCACCCACTGTGAGATACCCATTCCTCATAAAGTGGTAGCATAGCCTCCCAGGTTGGGGGGAATGGCTGCTGCTTGCTCCCCTTATAGACTGAAGCAAACAGGCTCTGACTTCAGACTTTTTACCAAAGAAGTAAGGAAAAGCCAATTAATGATGTATGATATACCTTTACAGGAAATATTTTAACCAGTCTATACTCTCTATCCAGTATATTCTACTTACATGAAGTATAACATAAAGAATTTAAGGTCAGGTGCAGTGGCTAATGCCTGTAATCTTAGCACTTTGGGAGGATGAGGTGGGTAGATCGCTTGAGCTCAGGAGTTTGAGACCAGCCTGGGCAACATGGTGAAACCCCATTTCTACAAAAAAATATAAAAACAATTAGCTTGGTGTGGTAGTGTGCGCCTATAGTCCCAGCTACCTGGGGAGCTCAGGTAGGAGGATCACCTGAGCCCAGGAGGTCGAGGCTTTAGTGAACTGAGATGCCACTGTACTCCAGCCTGGGTGACAAAGTGAAACCCTATCTCAAAATAATAAGTAAGAGGGCTGGCTGGGCTCGGTGGCTCATGTCTGTTATTCCTGCACTTTGGGAGGCCGAGGAGGGTGGATCACCTGAGGTCAGGAGTTAGAGACCAGCCTGGCCAACATGATGAAACCCCGTCTCCACAAAAATAGAAAAATTAGTCGGGCCTGATGGTGGGTGCCTGTAATCCCAGCTACCAGGAAGGCTGAGGCAGGAGAATCTCTTGAACCCAGCAGGTGGAGGTTGCAGTGAGCCAAGATTGCACCATTGCACTCCAGCCTAGGCAACAGAGCAAGACTCCGTCTCGAGACAAAAAAAAAAAAAAAAAAAAAAGAAGGCTGAGTGCCTCTATTTCACACACTGTTGCAACCAGATAACAAAGATTCAAGCAATGCTTCCCCCCTTAAAAGAGTTCTTAATTTTTTAAACTTCAAGTTTAAAAGGTTAAAAGTCGAAAAGTTTTTATATTTAGAGTTTAAAAGGTTAGCTGTATAATCTGAATAACTGAAGAGCATCTGTACTTAAATCACATTCATCCATCTTCTGTCATTCAAGTTTTTAACAACCTCAAATCCTGCAGGATATGCCTATCAAAACTAACAGCCCTGTTCTTCAATAAAACCGAGGCTTCCAAACAAACTGCTGTGAAGGAATAAAAACGGAACTGAAAGGAAGCTGCAAGGAAGCTATTCCTAATCATCTTAAAGCCTTCTAATCACGGTTCTAGTAAACAGACTACAAAGTTTAATCTCCTATTTCCCCACCCTCTCAATACTAGGAGCAAGATGATGCTGCTGTGCTCTAACAATCTAACTTAGCCAGGAAATTCAGCCTCCATCAACTGAATTCTTTCTACATACCAGACCCTAGCATAAGTTCTTTCTTAGACAGGGTCTCGCTCTGTCACCCAGGCTGGGGTGCACTAGTGCAATCATAGCTCCCTGCAAAACTTTGCCTCCTGGGCTCAAGGGACCCTCCTGCCTCAGACTCCCAAAGTGCTGAAATTACAGATAAGCCACCGCACCCAGTCAGTATAAATTCTTTACAACCACTTCAGATTCACAAATGATTTGTGGGAATTAAAAACTCCATTTTATAGAAGCCAACTCCTAGAAAAAGTCAGTAACTTGACCAAGTTATGTCTTATGACTGCAAAACCTGTGCTTTTAACCATCACAGCTTATAATCTAGTGAAAATTCTTGGTATGGAGAGAATAAATAAATGGATGACTCAATAAGTGAATAAAAGCACATGAGCTGGGCTCGGCTATAATCCCAGCACTTTGGGAGGCTGAGGTGGGCAGATCGCTTGAAGTGTTTGAGACCAGCCTGGCCAATATGATGAAACCCATCTCTACAAAAAAAAGAAAAAAATAATCTGGGTATGGTGATACATGCCTGTAGTCCCAGCAACTCAGGAGGCTGCAGTGAGCCAGCACTCCAGCTCCAGCCCGGGTGACAGCAGGAGACCCAGTCTCAAAAAAAAAAAAAAAAAAAAGAAGGCACACTGATCACTGATTATCTGGAAGACTTCTAAAAGTTTCTAAAGGTAATAAAGATCCACTCACATAAAATACCAGGGAACTTTAAGTTGGCAAAGGAAAGAATGGGGCACTCTGATAGCTATTTTTGAACAGCTATAGAGCTACCTATTGACTATGGAGCAGGCTTCTTTTGTACGGCTCCAAAGGGTCACGTTGGGAGCGATAAGAGAGACGGAAGGCTAACTGAGACAACTGCCCCTCTCTTTCACCTCAAAGAGTCCAAGATTTAGTTCAATCCTTCCATTTACAACAGTGGATGTGGAGGGTAAGCTTTTGCAGTAGCAACACCCCACCTCCTTGCTGAATGACGTGGATTCAATCTCACTCCCTCTTTTTAAAGACTTAAAACTCTGGTTTACAGAATTTCAAAATACCTCCTTGAGATAACTGAAAACTCTCTAGAGTGTCACAGAATTGGAGCTCTTGCAAAACTAATTCTAAACCTTCCTAGGAAGGAAATCAGAGTTTGGGGTGCACGCCAAGAGCTGGGCCAGACTGCTGATAGAACTAACACTTCAGGCATCTGAAGGGTTACCGGGCATATTTCTGATGGGAATGCCATTCTCCTGAGTGGCCTGCCAGATGTCTCATGCCTCCAGTCAGACGTGTGTCACTCTTTAGGGAGTTATTGGGTGCACTTTCAGCAGCAGGTACTTGAAGAGGAGAAAGTGACACCACCCAACATCTATCTCTTCTGGAGGCACTTACTTATTAGCAGGCCAAACGGGGAAAAAAAAAATACCCAGCCAGAGGAAGTTAATTCCTGAGAACAATCTCCACATGTGTGCCTCTAAGTTTATTTATTTATTTATTTTTATTTATTTATTTATTTATTTTTATAAAGACGGGGTTTCACCATGTTGGTTAGGCTGGTCTTGAACTCCTGACCTCAGGTGATCCGCCCGCCTTGGCCTCCAAAGTGCCTGGATTACAGGCATGAGCCAAGGCACCCGGCCTATTTATTTATTTTTTTACTGAGATGCAGTCTCACTCTGTTGCCCAGGCTGGAATGCAGTGGAGCAATCCTGGCTCACTGCAAGCTCCGCCTCTCGGGTTCAAGAGATTCCACTGCTTCAGCCTCTCAAGTGGCTGGGATTACAAGCGTAAGCCACCATGCCCGGCTGATTTTTGTATTTTTAGTGAAGACGGGGTTTCACCATGTTGGCTAGGCCCGTCTCAAACTCCTGACTTTCAGTGATCCACCTGCCTTGGCCTCCCAAAGTGCTAGGATTATAGGTGTGAGCCACCATGCCTGGCGGCCTTTAAGTTTAGAGTCCAACTGGGTCAAAAATGGAACAGAGATTCCTTAGGAGTAGCTGGGCATGGTGGTAGCTGCTCTGCACAATTATCTAAAACCTCACGACCACTCTGCAAGGTAAGGGTTATTTAGACCCATTTCACAGTTGAGAAAACAGAGACTCACAGAGATTCACACCCAGCGCTTAGTGTGCTGCGATCTGTGAACGCCAAAGCCCCATGCTTTTTCCCCTGCATGATCAATTTCCTCCACGATGAAATGCCACTGGCATACATCAAGGACTGGGCCAGCCTGAAACACCTTCCCCTTGGCCTTTTAGATGGATTTAAAAAAATAAACATAGCCCATTGCTTTGTACCTCACGGTTTCCTTAAAAACACATCCGATTTTTGGTCTTGACACTAACTGTGGCAGTTTATAAATAGCAGTTTATGCCAGTGGTGCACCGGGGAGAAATGGTGCCTGGAAACTACCTCTGGTCTCTCAGCTTTTCAGACACAAGGGCATAAAGAGGGAACTCCTAACTGTGGCAGAGTAGGAAGCTACAACTGTCACTGCCTCTGCTCCCCACTGGGCTGTAAGCCCACTCCACAGACCCTGTCCAAGTCCACTGGGGCAAAAAAAGAGTAGAATGGCGGCCAAGGGATAGGTAAGAGCCAAGAGAAGGGCCTTCTATCAGCTGGGAAGATGGTTGGGTTCCAGGGCCTGACGTGCAGTGGGCACTCGACACATTTGCTGAACACAGTTTCCAATAATATACTGGGCCAGTGTTCTTTTCTATCTTTTTCAAATTTAGCTGAGAGGCAGACTGTCTCTGTGGTACAGATTCTCTTTTTTCCTTTTACTGTCCTGATCATACTAGTGTATGAGGAGGTGAGGTTCAGAAGGCCTTGTTCATACTTTGGCAGTACTGTATCATAAGCCTTTTAAAAACCACCAGATGAAGTCCTAATTCCCTCTGTAGGTCCTGAATGAGGTATGGTCATTTATGTATATATACAAACAACAAAAATTCTACTGGGTTAAGTTCCTAGAAGGCAAGAGTCTTGGCTTTTTTTTTCTTTAATTAATTAATGAATGACCTCAAGGCCACGTAACAAACTAGCAGCAGAGCTAATACTAGGACCATAGTTGTCTCCTGCCCTCAATGAACTTCCAATCTATTTGGTAGCAGAAGACATATTCACAAGAAAAAAAGCTGATCTAGGTACCACATGAACAAGTACCAGCTACACAACCATGGAAAAAGGTAAGGACCGGACTAACAGCACATGGGCAGTCCCCACAGCTCCAAAGGAGAGGCCGGCTACCCTTTTTGGATAAAGAATATTCTGTCTTCTGTGGGAACAGCAGGGAGAGCTACTGACTGAGCCTACACTGTCAACTTCAAATATTCTCTTTTGGTCTCCGTAAACAACCTTATATACGTGAAGTTACTTATCCAGATTTTAGGGTCAGAAAATATGGTCACTAGAGTTGTACCATCTAGTATGGCCTTTTAAACCTTTTAAATGCTTGGTGACATATCTAATAAAGGAAGTAAAAAACGGAACCCAGCCTGTTGGATTCACTGCCTTTTTTTTGTCTTTTTTTTTTTTTTAAAGTGCCTGGACACCAGGCCTAGAGATTCTGATTTAATTGGACTGAAAGCAGAGTGGGGTGCTGGGGAACTCGGCATCAGTAGTGGGTTTTTTGGTTGTTTTTTTGAGACAGTGTCTCACTATGTTGCCCAGGCTGGAGTGCAGTGGTGTAATCACGGCTCACTGCAGCCTCAACTTCCCTGGGCTCAGGTGAATTCTCCACCTCAGCCTCCCAAGTACCTGGAACTATAGGCGTGCACCACCATGCCTGGCTAATTTTTTATAGAGACAGGGTTTTGCCATGTTCTCCAAGCTAGTTTCAAAGTCCTGGGCTCAAGCAATCTGCCAAACTTGGCCTCCCAAAGTATTGGGATTACAGGCATGAGCCACCATGTTTGGCCTTTTTTAAAACGTTTCAGCCAGGTGCAGTGGCTCATGCCTGTAATCTCAATACTTTTGGAGGCCCATGGGGGAGGACTGCTTAAGGCCAAGAGTTTTGTGTCTAGCCTGGGAACACAGTGAGACCCCATCTTCAAAAAAAATCTTTTTTAACGTTTTATGTAAAAAAAGGAAATGGGTAATGGGGTAATACCATAGACAGAATGTAATGTGGAACAGAGACAGTGTCATCTGAATGAGGATGAGAGTGAAATCAATACACAGAGTCCCAGAGGGTCACACTCATGGCTTGCCCAGTCGTGTGGTGGCATACTGTGGATAACTGATAGAGTCTTAGAAAACTGGAAAGATTCCGTAAGTGGCATTACTACAGCTGTTCCCTAAACCACTTTCTTGCATTCAGTATTCAACAGTGTGCCTTTCTGATTGGCAATTATTCTCTCCTTTTTCTAAAAGAGTTTCAAAAGGACCTTTTCAATCAAGTTATTCGCTTATGCTCCAAATGTATTCTTGGTTAACCAGTGCTCCCCCTCCGGGCTCTGAAAAATTCAACGCCCAAGTTTAAGAGAAAACCTGAAGGCAGATGTATTCTTGTTGGCAAAATCTACTGTTAAAGTACAAATGCTTAGCTATAGTCTCCTTCAAGCCGGCAGTTAATACTGTGACTCAGTCACTCACCATCTTGCAGCACCTTTATTTAGAGACGAACAGGAAGGAGCACAAAGTCCTGGCCTTCCTGACATCCCTAATCCTCTTAAATAATGGGCAAAGAAATGGAGGCATGTCATCCTATTGCAGGACCTAACTAAATCCAGACCATAGCTTTTTTTTTTTTTTTTTTTTTTTTTTTTTTTAAATTAAACCGAGTTTGTCCAAGAAATAATTGAGTGTTGCAATAAAAACACAAGGCAAAGTACCCCGCCGGGTTTAAAGCCATTATCCAG